>NMRA01000546.1:65755-114793 GCA_002633005.1 Phoronis australis
ATCTTTCTAAGGGCCCAAGGGCAGGAGTTTTTCAATCGGTCCGCTTTTACAATGGTTGGTGGCCCACGTTTTGTAAGTCTTCTGGAAAAAACTTTTTGAGAATACTTTTAAAGGCCTAACATGGTGCTAAAATGATCATATTTACATCTAAGATACGTGTATTGACGAAAAACATCAAAATACGGTGTAATAGCATACCCATACAATAGCCACATCACGGACTCCTTTAGCGCCAAAAATTTGAGATGGCGCTTGCACTAACCGAAGTCTATGAAATCATCGTTACAACGAGTTGACTTTCACCGAGTCTCCATCGTATTGGAATCAGCGATGACTGGCAGTTTAATTTAGTGCAAAATACGTGGAAAATCCAGGAAACACATTAGTTGTTTATTTCATGTCAATATGTATTAAAATCGATCGTTACCTTTATACTTTTTATTTAATTATTTAGCACACATTCCAACACGAGCCCGTATGGGAATCTCTGGGAGGTTGACAGGGTCGCCGAAACAGCCGGAAAAAAGTCTTCGTCTGAGTTATTATAAGGCAAATTCACAATGTTTATTATAAAGTGTCATTTGCTTTACACAAAAATTTTGATGTTAAAAGCTTTGCAATTATGTCTTCTTGAAGCCGAAGGCGTGAACGCTGCGCGATTCAAATACATGTACGGGCCTCTGTCGAGGGTGTCTCCTATAAAGGAATCGGAAACAAAAGGCCGTTAAATTTGGTGCAAAATACGTGGAAACGGTACAGCACATTAGCTTGATCATTTCGAACAAAGCAATTATATTCAAATTCACTGAAAATTTTATATTATAAACTTAATTTTCAAAATAATTTGTCTTGAAATCCTGCGACCAGTAGTCGGCGCGATTTTGACTCGGTCAACCTCAAAAGATTGAAAATTTTATAGCAACACAAAGGTTTCGAGTATATGCAATAAAAAGCTATGAAATGAAGTCTAGATTGCATGAAAACCTACCGAATTATAAGGATTTGTAATCAATCAAAAATATATTTCCATATGGGCCGACAGTATCCGATTTCCGTTAGGCTTACGGGAACAAACCAGAATCAGAATATTCCGATTTGGGCCGGAACAGTAACACAAAACGTCGAAGTGCTCACGTCAGATCTTAATTGTAGCCAGCCAGTTACTTGTTTGAAGACTGTCGCCAAAATACAGCTAGGCCTACGCGACACTGTGGATTTAGTTCCGTTAGACCACGTTATTTCATAGAGGCCGGGTACGAGTACTGTTAGTCACCTTAATTAGTCTCTGTAGTATGCAAGAAGCAAAAACAAAAATTTTATGAACAGTACTTGCATTTATGATGTTAAAAAGATGTTTTAGCCGCTGGAGGCTATCTTTAACAGATCAGATTAATCCTGGTGTTTTTTTACTTATTTTACTAGAGAGTTCCTAAAATTTAAGAGGTTATTGTATTTAGAGCTGCACACTTTTAAGAAATTTCACTTTGAAGTAGCGTAATATTCACCGAAAAAAATCAATTGTAGGCTGTCTGATACACGTTGTACCAGACATGCGCAGGCCTAGCATATTTTAATGCTTTATTATTATATGGTTAAAACCGAGCTGAGTAGCTAGGAACCTGGCTCAAGAGTTCAGCAGTGTGACTCGCAGGTTTGACTCGAACCCACGACCTGAGTACAGAAAGCGGGCACTTATCAAACAGGCCACCCTGCCTCCGAAGATCTTAGTGAAGAGTGAAATCATAATAACCAGTCGACGTCACGAACGAGATGGTGACTGCTAAAAGCCCTCTTTTAAAAATTTTGTTCATGACAGAACTTGTTGTTTATATTTTCTTATAGACTTGATGGTTTTGACCACAATCACCAACAACTTTTTTAAGGCTGTACTCTACTCACTTAGCGACATAAATTATTTGCAGGCGTAATAGAAAAAAATTATCAATTTTGAATGTGAAATCCATTTTAAAAAATGTGAATGCAGTATCTTGACAAAGCACGATGGCATGCATTCTAAACCTGCCGACGTCACACGAATGGCGCGCGCGATTTGCCACAGGCCCCTTTAGTTCAAGGAACCATGAAGTTTATGTCCCTAATGAGTGTCGAAATTGTGCGGAAAAGAAATCTTTGCGTCTTACGTTGAATCAACTTTTTTTTTAAAAACCCCACCTGTAATAACACTTAATAGCATGAAAGCGTTCAGAAAATCTATCAAGCCCTTGTGTTGGTTTGACTTAGATGCAAGTATATTCAAGGAACATGACCATGGTAACCGACAACTAAGTGGATAAATTAAGTCAACCGTCAAATTATTCATCAAATTCAATGGTCGATACTTGTCATGTATTGTTTTCCCAATAAACTTGATAGAACAAACCATTTAACAATGCGGTGAATTTTAGTTTCAACGATAAAATTATTGGTGTTGAGACAACCACAACTGAGTGACTGTCCCCAATTGACAGCAGGTGAATGGAAATTAGCCCTTGATGTCAAAAATGCATAAACGGTTGTAATACATGCAATTCATTTTTAGCTATTACGTAATACCCGTGATGTTGAGATTAAATATTCTGTGGGTATTTTTGGTGAAAAGTTTGTACTTACATCTAGCCTTTTTTAATAGA
This sequence comes from Phoronis australis, assembly GCA_002633005.1. Classification (NCBI taxonomy): domain Eukaryota; kingdom Metazoa; phylum Phoronida; family Phoronidae; genus Phoronis; species Phoronis australis. The sequence goes on from NMRA01000546.1 coordinate 68,386, forward strand.
TTGTGAAGTGAAATTGTATTCCAAATTGTAACTTATAATGTCGCAAACCTTTGGGGAGCACGTGCCACCTGACTTTGGCACCAAGCCAACTTTTACAGCGATTATAATCCCACGTTCCGCCCGAGATTTTGGGAACTCACCAACTATTACAAAAATAACCTCAAAGTGCTTCTTCAGGTTTCGTCCGGTGGGTTATTTTTGCTCTGTATACACATTTATTCAAAATGAAGCTTTGTGTTAAAATAATAATATTGATAATACTCATAATAACACGTAATATAAAACATGTTTTCGTAATTCTAGGACTTTTTTAATTAGTTCCCTTCATGCATTTTCTTACTTTTTGAGGTTTCAGTTAGCTAATACGAAATGAAAACCATAAAATCTCAGCAAATAACCATTTTTATGCCAAATACCCACATTGACTCAATAAACGCATTAAACAGAAAACCATGTTTATAATTCAGAAAGCAACTTTGAAAAAAGAATTTAAACTTGTCACAAACAACTTGCACACACTGTACTTAATAAGTGCGAAATGTACAATGATGCAAAATGTCAGTAGGTGTCACTGAAGACAGATAAGCAATGGGCATTGTGAGCACTAACAAGATGTTTAACTCCTGACATGTTTTGATGACTCCAACATCAACAAGAATGAGCTAGTCAGCCAACAAGACCCTCTGACCAACAAAACTTAAGAAATTATTGAATGTGCATTAAACATTACGGCGTGTCACTGGTCATTAACGTGACAACTGCCGTCTGTACCAACTGATCTCGGGCTAATTAAGGACATATCAATAGCATACTCCCCAAAAGGTCCATTACGCGAATGGCCCGTAGATGTAAATAGTAATCCTTTCAGGTGGAATTTTCTTAGGGATATTCCCTCAAACAGGACAGTTCGCGACCCAATGAAGAGAGCTTCGAAACTGCCAACAAACAGGGGTTCGGGGACAACAAAGACTGGGTGAATAGTGACCATAGGGTAGAACCTGAAAATTGGATCCTAGACCTCCACTAGCGCTACCTGCCGGTATGCCTGGAAAATTAAGGCGTAAACAACTCGGCTGACCGGCATACCCAGAATTCCTTATCGCACACGGTTGATCGATCATCAAACAAGAATCGAGTATCTCCAATAGTAACACAAATGACGTCAATGAGTTTTTACAATGACGAACCACAACCTGAAAATAACCGTCCCGTCGTACAGAGTTGGCACAGATTAAAAGGCACCTTGAAAAAAGATGGCAGCAAAAAAGGCAAGACGCGAACCTAAAAGATACCTCCTCACCGAAGATGAAAAGAAAAAGGTAGGTACAGTGTCTGTGCTTTTGTCAATCGTATGTTTGACCTTGAATACCTAATGTACAACGCTGTTAACCCGCAAGCCCGAATTTCCGTGAACAGCAAGAAATCGAAGCCTTCAGCGACTCATGAAAAGGCATCACTAAAACTTGCGAATTCGAAAAGGATACACGTACGTTTGCTTGTTACTTGAATTGGTCTGGGAAACATAATTATTTTACAAACAATGTTAAGAAATCAATTTTACAAGAGTAGAAACATGCCTTTTCATGTATTTATCCTAAACAGGGGGAGGGGGTATGGATATTTTGAAATCCAACGCACGTCGTATTCATGCAGATCACTGTTATATTGCAAATTTACAAAAAGAAAAAGACATCCGAGTGCTCATTATGCCCTCACCGTTGAGTCTATCGCAGTTTGTTATTAAACCTTGAGTATCTACACTATACTAAAGTTGTCCACTGTTATCCTGTTACTGACAAGAATATTTATATAATACTAATGTTGACCACTGTTATCCTGTTACTGACTAGAATATCCATGTTATACTAAAGTTGTACACTGTTATCCAGTTACTGATTAGAATATCTATATTATACTAATGTTGTCCACTGTTATCCTTTTACCGACTAGAATATCGAAACCCTCAGCGACTCAGAGCTATATGTATAACACAGCAAAATTCGTAATATTTTTCCGACTTTATTATAAATCACCTATTCTCATCAAATTACGTCATGAACTGGGAATTTCCTGACGTCATATAACAGTTGTGTCGGAGCTCAGTGCCGTTTGCATGAAACAGCCCCAAATAAGGAATTGACTAAGTTTTTTCAAATCTCATGTGAGCCTCTAGATTTGTGAAACCACCGCTTTTTCAGCACTAATTAAACAACCGTTGTAGGGGGCTTCTCAGTGTCATTTGAGAAGTTTATCTAGGAAACGCAGTGAGTGTGACGTAGACACACACACAGGAGATGTACACCATTGTTCTTAACGTAGTATACATAGTGTTTTCATGTAGTGTGACATAGACACAGTAGGGTACATGTAGCAGAGGGAGGGGAGCCGACAGAACATTGACAACGGGAATCATCTAAAAATATTGTTTTTCGAAATTGTAGCTGATTTGTAGTTAAATTGAATGAGGTTTGTATTTAATGTTGCATCTATTTTACTTTTATTAGTGCTAGTGTGCATTTGAGTAGAGAGAGTGTGACATCTAGTAAACGTAGTCCCATCCATCACTAAACCTCTGCACGCTATTGTGTAGGCGCACTGGACATCACCAAACCTCTGCACGCTACTATGTAGACGTACTGAACATCACCAAACCTCTGTACGCTACTATAGTATGTAGACGCACTGAACACTTTTTCACCTAGCGTACCGATGCTGGTTAAGGCATTTATATACTGCTTCGTCACACAGACTAAAAAGATTGGAAAACTTGAAAACCCAGTTTACTGAAAGTCATTATTCCTATGATGAGAGGGTGTGGTCTCTGTGTCTCATTTGTATTGTGCTTCAAAAATAATTTTAAAAAACTGCGTTAGATTTTACATTACAAAACTAGAACATATACGCACACGACGGCACTGAAGCAATGAGTGCAGAGAGGAGAAACGGAATTTATAGAATATTTTGTGCTTGAACATACAGTTTATGTCAAATTGAGGCATCAGTGTTTTGTTACACGAATGTTGATAGACTTTTCAACGAAAGAGTATTTGAAATGTATGGAAATATTTGTAAAGTAGCACGTGGTTATGAACATTGTAATCATTATTCGTATATTTATGCACGGTAATCGCAGAGACCAAAACTTATATAAAGGTGAAAAACCACGCAGTGTTAAATTCATTGTTAATTGTGCATTGTTACAGAAGAATGATAGGTTGTCGCTACGTATTTATGTTATTGGCAATATTGTTTACAGTTCACGTTTTGATATAAATGTGTGTGCCAAGTTGTAAACGATCAAATGCGCACTTCAAAACTGTGTGCTGATAGGCCGTACCCGGGGTGAATATTTACATTTTAGTTTAGCATCGCACGGAAGAGGATACGGTGTGTGCATACACCACCTGCTGGTAGCTAGGGGCAGACTAAAGATGTTCTACCGGGTTTTGTCGGCTGGTACAGTTTTCAAATATTGGGCAAGTTGGTTGTTTACTAGAACTTAATTTAAGCCTTCACGTGCTTTAAATAATTCATATCTACTGACTCAAAGACTTACGTGGTTCCGCTACGCGTGTGTATTTGTGTCATGGCCTAAGCTACACTTTAAATAGCTGTAGACGGTAACCGTGTATTCTGTGGCGAGCATAAACTGAAAGAGGCGCTCTGAGTTGTTCACAGTCGTAACCAGTGACACGTGACTGGAAACATCCATTCACAGATCAGTACTCCTCTATCATCAGGCAAATGTACTGGCAAGCTGAAGATATTTACATTCTCAGTAAACTTCCCAGGAGAACAAGAAAGCTTAAGTAGTAAAATATTCACATGTCGCGGCAGTGGAACATTACTCCGGCGTTATTGGGGATTCTAAGGTTGCTTCTGAGAAAACTGCCAAGCTGGAATATTAAAATAGCTGTAAAATTTGGCTAATGAAGGTAGTTGAATTGACCCGTTACTAGTGTCACTTGCTATTTTGCAGACAGCTCTTCACTGATTGGTTGAGGTAACTGCCTAAGGTCTAGTTTTTCAAAAACCTTTCTCATACCCTTTGTCAGCACATGAAAGACAACAAAGCGCTCTTTCATGTGTACAACGCTCGATGACAACTGCCATTTGCACAAGCGCGTGGTCCGGGGTCGATAATTCAACTCTTTTACTTGCCGTGTGACTAGAACGTTGTAACCTGGCGTGCTGTCAGTAGCGCTAGGACCTACGCTAGGACCTACCTAAAATCTAACCAGAATCACGTGTTCTCTTTGAAAATACACGGCAATACCTCACGCAATATGGTGAAGTCTTGCTTTTTAACGGGGGTCCTAGCGTTACTGAACGAGAGGCAGGTTCAAGTAGATTCACCCGCCCGCGTTGAATAGTACTGTATATGCAATGGGATGTAACCCTGCCAATACACGTTGAATTGTATATGCAATGTGATGTAACCTGCCAATACACGTTGAATTGTATATGCAATGGGATGTAACCCTCCCAATACACGTTGAATTGTATATGCAATGCGATGTAACCCTGCCAATACACGTTAAATTGCATATGCAATGCGATGTACCCCTGCCAATACACGTCGCTTTTTGACACCACCAAAATCAAAATCAGGAAGCCATCAAATGCGACCAACAACGTTAATCCTAACTGTTTGTCTATTACCCGTGTACCTACATGCATGTGCTCCTATAGCATTCAGTACATACATGTATGTTTTCCTCTTCCAAGGCATACTGACTGTGCTGGAGCTTTACCGGAATGTTGATTCATTTTGACTTTCCATTAGTGGTCAACAGTAATACATGTAGTTTCAACAAGTCGACACATCTCGCACTAAAAGTCAGCATTTATTTGTCCACCACACCCCACATATCTGTATGTTTTTGTAGACAGGGATAAAGTACGCATTGATATTTTACTTGTGAATATTTTTCAAAATGAAATTAACCGTATTTCGAAACACTGATTTTTGCAAAACAGTAAAACAGCTTTGTCCCTTCACAGTGAAAATGTAGACAACTGATAGTTGGAGGAGACATTCGCTTTAAAGAAAAAGATTAGTGTATAGAAATCTTCTACTGATTATCGTCCAAGCATTTCAACTGTATGATCCAAAGAGATTCATCGGTGTCACGGCGGCCTTACAGATTGTTCTTTTTTCAACCATATTCGCTCTGTGTTTCAGAATTTGAAAGGTATATATATACCCGTGTTTTGTATGAAAATAACTTGACGTAAAACCAGTCATTATTCAAGCAGTCTGATCTCACTGTCTCTCGATATATTTCTCCCATTTCTAGATCAGTGAGAAATGAGAGAGGGTGCTCGACTGCAGCGTTGTAATCACGTGGACATTAGGATGCTAAACCATTTAGATATTGAACCCAAAAAAGTGACTGATATGCGAGGGAGCAGTTTTCATGAAAAGGTCCAAGGAAAGTTTATGAACTGCATTTCTATTGGTGTTTGAAATAGACAAATGTAGTACACATTTTCCGGTGAAATTGTGTACTCCAAAATGAGTTTTTTGTGGAAAATCCAATCGACAAAAGTTCTGTTTTGTTGGTAACTTTGTCAATAAATCCCCTTCAAGGGTTTTTGTTGGAACTGATATGCGCTACCTTTGTAAGGAGGCAAGTTCTAAAACTTTCACCCATCTGAGCGTCACGCCTCCGGTAACAATCCAGTTTACTTTTTCAAATAACAGGCAACGCTGCTTACGCCCTATATGTAGATCTTTGTTTTCTTTCACCTTCATAAGGGTCGTATTCTCGTTCTAGCGATGATCTACAAAAGTCAATGTGGAATTCACAACACCGCGTTGTGACAACAAATACTCACTGAACATAGTGGTCCGGGAAAATTTGTTACTAGTTAACTCCACCATCTCCCCCAAAACAGCTGGAGCTCTCAGTACATGAGCGGAGTATCAAAGCGTATTTGGACATATGGCAAAGTTTTACGTAATTATGCATGTGCCCACTGCCAGGAATAATTCGAAGCTCTTTGAGACCTACATGAAACAAATAATTTCATTCGGTTACGCTATATAATATTTTCAAAAATTATTTAAAGGCCGATGCTCTTTTATTCATCTATTGTATAAAATGCATAGTTTGCACAAACTCCGTCTTCCCAACTCCACTACAGACCTTCGTTGGCCCGTTTCGGCACTGCCTTGGTCCCAGGTGTTGCACCGGCCCCCTATTTGGATTCAAGGTGTTCTAGGAAAAAGCAGGCATGCGAATGTAGTTTTTAGTGGCTCAGATTTCCAGCGCCCCATGCGCTGGATCACCGGTTCGGGTACGACACTAATATCGTAAATGCGGGGATGCTCAAACAATGTTTAAATGGCACTTGGAAGTATGAAGCAATGAAATGACTCGATGGCGATAGCACATGTACCCTGGGTGAAATATAATTCATATTGGTTCGTTATTATTTTCAGGTTATAAAAGCAGTGGAAGATGGCGACTGTGCGCCTATTCAGAAATTGATCAAGAATAAAAGGAACCTTAACCAACCACTGTACAGATATGTAAGTATGCATACTTGAACACTCCCCTAAAATGAGCCTTGAAAATATTTTTTACAACCGTTACCTTTCAAATTAAATGACTTTATGTTGAATATTATGTTTGTCGCCAAAACATGTTAACAATTTTATTGCCATAGCAGATGGGATTAATCGATTCCATCACTTTGTTGTCTATTAGTTACAAAAAAACATTTAATTTTATTCATTTGTTATTGGGTTTGACGTACACGTAATTTGACCTCATATGACCTTGAGGTTCCCTACCATTAACATAAATATTCATTTCTCAATCTGATCACTTTTTGGACTTTGCGCTTTCAGAGAAAAGAAGTCTTAAGTGCTCCTCTCGCGGTCCACCAGTTACTGAGAGAGCTAGTGTTAGTGTTAAAACGTTATTATCAATTGCATACTGAGCATAACCTGGGCAAAGACAGGACGACATTCTTTCTATTACGAATGCTAAGTTCAGTCGCTACATGTATATAGAGCTCCTACAAATACGCATACTATTTACTTTTGTCTAGAATCTTTTGGAATATTGTGAGTCCAATCCCGTGTTTGCGAGTCATTGAACGGTGTTTGCAAGTACGTGAGTCGTGTTTTTACGTCCGTGACCTTGTTTAGGGAGTCCGTTAACCGTGCAGTTTAGATACATGCCTTGTTTTTGTTCCATAAACGTATTATCAATGTCGTAAATCATGAGAAGCTGACACGTAAACAAAACCTCTGCATACTTAAGTAATTTGGCCATTCGCAGTACCCGCGGTAGCGGGACTCAGTTCAGACACTCAACTGAGCAAAATTATATATCATGCCGCAACCTCAGACTTCACTATGTAACTTATCACAAACACATTCTTAATTCTCAGATTTTGAGGATTAACGAAAGTCACGATACATAGAATTATGCAAATCTATCTGTGACTCGTCTGATGCTACTTGGTACGATAAGGCTAAATCAGTGGTTAACTCATGGCCTCCACTGGGGGGAGGGGGTGGGGGGTGTGCTGTCTGGACGTTAAACTAGTACATGCGCGCCCAGCCTTCAATATGGGGCCTCGAGTTCCTGACTTTGTGGACCTCATGGTAACAAAAATAGTGGGCGGACTAAAAAAAAACAAAAAACAGACGGGAGCACCATTGTAAATTACGCGTTTGCCCAAGTTTAACGGACTGATGCCTCGTTTTCTCGGACTTTTTGTCTCTCTGGGGCGGACCTTTTAGTCCAGTTCGGTGCGCGCATGTAGTGTACAGTGTACACGTAACTTGCCCCACTTTGAACATCTTAATTACTCCAGATACTGTTCAGGAAAAAAATCATTTTGCAACTGAACAGAATTTGAAAATATTCAATGCAAATTTCTGCAAGATACAGCATGATCTCGAAGAATTGGACAGTTCAGTCAAGTTATCGCTCTCATTTGTGGACCCGCCTGCAAATTACTCAGACTTTGTGGTATCTATCTTAGTATAGTATGATTTGTGCGAGTAGAAGAATATAATGATAGCTCAAAATTTTATGTCTGCTTGTTTAAAATATAAGTTGCAATAGTTTCAGTAAAAACTCATATTTTGTCAGCTGAAAAAGAGGTCGTTTGCCTATTAGTGGACTTAGAGTTGTAAACATCACTTTTTTCTGTTTTTTTGCGAAATAAACAGGACGCGTTTTCAAACAGGCCGTTACTTTACATTTCCGAATTATGATCCCCTGCCAGGACTCGCCCTTGCGCGCAAACAACAAAACCAAGTAGTGTCGCAATGGGATCTACTATCTGCATAGGCATCTCACCATAGGGGTTTAGGGGGGAGGCGGGGTGGCAGTAGCCCCCTGTTTTCAGTGCTTCGCCACCCAAGGACTACGGGCGGTGCTCCTCAAGGGGTTTGCGTGCTATAGATCCCACTTTCTTTAGTGTTGCGCTACCCATGATCTGGGATATTATGATTTTATAATCAGGGCAATTAACATGTTTTTCCAAGACAAAGTTTGGTGAATTGATCGTTTCAGAATTATTGGAAACGTCACTGTTTTGTGACGTTTTATCACGTGCTCCGGAGTATTCCTCAACACATCCGAAAATTTGCAAAATTATACCTAGGTAAATAAAACAAAATACATTTCAACAAAACGCGTCAAAAACCCATTCCGCATTATTTCATGTTTTTGCGATACATGTATGTTTACAAATGTTAGTCGTTTATAGTTCCGTTCTCTGTTAGTGTTCTTTTGAACTTAATTTGGCAAGAACAAAATAATTGTCGGACCCACATGAGTTGCTTCAAATTTGCATGGTTTTTGCCGAGAGGTGTACATGTAAAAACCTAGAACGGTTATGTTGAAAATTCCAAATAGCATATTGCGACTTGATATGAGTGGCCAAAATGTCAGCTTGCGTGAAACGTTATGTATGTAGAGTGGTACAATAGTAACGTGTCAAGAATGAATGGCAAATGTAGTGATATACAGTGGCAGGTATAGGATATCATAAGGGGGGGTGTGACATTTTTGTCTCGGGCAAATGCGACCACGCCTGCATGCACTTACCCAGCATAAACCGGAATTCAAACCTTCAACTGAAAACAAACCACTAAAAAAAAGATTCCGCTGTTGGTCTGAGCCCTCCGCCACACGCACAACCAAATTTAAACTACGCTCATTGTTAAATATTGTCTCATCAGCATGTTCATTACGGCGATTAATTAATTAACTCAATATTTCCTCACGCAATGAAGTTGGCTTGATTTCAATCCTGCGGCATGTTTAACTGCTAAATTGTGCATCAGGTTTTGAAAATAGTAGTGAAGTGCAGTACAGTGTTGACGTCCAAATGCATGTTTAATTATTGATTTCCAGTCTTCTCGTAATAAATGGATTAATGTTCACGTGACGCATTGTACTTGTGGGGTGATTTTTCATAAACGACGAAATTTTAAAGATTTATTGACGTGTAGATATTTTTCAAACAGGCAGTTGTTTTAATGTTCAACATGTTATTATAATTTTTGGTATGGGTGCAATGTTCTAGTACGCATTACTTTCCATCTGTACCTATTTTTATTTACTTTGTCCGTTTATTAACCGAGTGGTCCAAGTAGCCGTCCGCTAGTCGAGACGTAAATAAAAGTGCGGCTTATGTTCAAGATGTGGATTTTTTTGTGATCCGTGTTTGCTTGTAATAAAAGAAATCGTGATGTACCCTTTGCATATGAAATTCGTTGAAACCTCAAATTTTAACATTTCCCTCTTTAAACACCATTTTAGGTTAAACTATCGATCATCTAAATTTCTGGTACAAATTAGAAAATTGCAACCATGAACAAAACACCATTTAAAACGTCTGCACGTCAAACGAATGTCAAACTACTCAAATAGAAGAATTATAGCTTCATGGTGATTGGCCATCGTCTCTTTAATTGGTTCATTGTGATAAGGAAATGCCCTTTTAAATATATTTAAGAACAGGCAAATGTATTAATTCATCACGTGTACACGTGAAAACTGTATCCTACGGCAAAGCGCTATTTTCAAAAGCAACGGTTCTTCGTCTACTAAGCCATAGTCCAGTGACCCGTCATTTCAAGACGGATAAGATCAGAACCCTAACCCTAACCCTAACCTTTACCCTAACCCTAACCCTTACCCTAATCTGAACCCTAACCCAAACCTAACAAAAACGACTAAAAACATTAAACTTTCATCCGTTTACCGCTTTTTAAAAGAGCCTTGCAGTTTTCAAAATCAATTTCAGCTCGTTAAAGGAGAGGTGGGTGCCTGTCAAAGCTATTGGCATGTTATTGAAGATGTTCAAGAGTAACATGTGGCGATTTCTAGAACACTGGGTGCTTGTTCCGACAAATGCCGCGTTTGCTTTGGAATAGTTGGCAACCCAAAACTAGTTTGCTGAAACGCAAGTCTTGGCCACCGTTGTAATTCAGTCGTTTGATGTCATTTTCGATCAAAAGAAATAATGAGACACATGTTCAAACACGCTGTTGCATGATATTTCAAAGTCATAGGCTAATCCCCTGCACTTACCTCAACCGTGCGTTCAAACAACGGGACCGAGCCGTGTAGCAATACTGTCTGGGACACTCTAATTCTATAATTTCAACATATTACATAAAAATAATACGTTTTTCCACCACATAGTTTGTTAAGTTAATCGTTACAGAATTACTGGAAACGTCGCTGCTTTGTGACCTGTGATCACGTCATCTGAATACTTGAAAAAGTAGCCAAAATACTAGTGAACAAAACGCGTCAACGATGTATTCTGCACTATTTCATTCACATGTGAGTTTACCACCAAGACATGAATGAGATTTTTCTCTGTTAGTGTTCTTTAAAACTTCATTTGGCAAAAACTAAATGATGGGAGGATCAACGCCAATTGGTCCATGTTTGCCAGGTGTCTGCCTGAAATGTACATAAAAAACTCACTAATCATATGTTGGAAATTCGAAGCCGCACATGGCAAGTTGGTACTGGTGGCCGAATCCTAAGCTTGCATGAGACTTTGAGTCTATACAGTTTTATTATTCTCACGTGCAGGGAATGTTAGTTAACGTTGACGACGCAATTGTGGTTTTAAAATAGGGACGTTCTTGTCATGGTCGTGTGGCGGTCTTTTCAAAGTTCAAATTTCATTCTCGATCATTTGAAGATAGTGGATCGTGAAATTAATCAATACGAGTGATTATCACCCTGCTGTAGGTACGTGTAACTAGTGAACACTCGGGTCTGGGAATCGCACTTGTAAAGTACGAAGAAGCTACATGTTCCAATTCTTGACCTTTTAATTTGATGCTCTGTTCTAAAGGTCACTGATATATTGCGAACTCAATATTTATTTCTCAACACGATTATAACGATCGCAATGACTTTGCTTGATTTAGTTCGGAAGCCATTTAATTCGCAAACATAGGTTTTGAACATTTCAGTGAAATGAAATGCAATGTCTACGTGCAAATGCGTGTCTAGTTATTAACTCGCAAACTATCTTTTATTAAAAGTTTGGAACCGGATAAACTTACTGAATTGAAATGTTGGAAGTAATTCTCTACCACTTGAACAGAATTTAACCCGCTCTCCTGGTCTTTTTGTTTTTTTGTAAATGTTTTTAATTTCTGTTCATGTCCGATCATTTTCTTTTGTTTCCAAATTTCAAAAATACCAATTTTCAACACACAAGGTAAAGCACGTCTCCTTATTTGGAATGGCAAGATATCAACTTAGCACATTTCCCTTATATGGAAATGGGGTCGTTGACATCAAGCGACTTCTAAGAACTGACTGTGAGCTGATAAGCCCATTTATCATATGTACATGTAGGAGGGGGACTAGAAACTGTATGGTGACTACAGAGTTTTGTCTTCAAGCTTATGATAAAAATTGTGAAATGTTTGATTTTTCTGTAAATTTATTAACAAGATGAAAGTGAATTCCTCTGTATTAGACGTTGCGAGGTTCTACATTCATGACAATTTGTTTAAAAGATATATTTGCCAAACTTTCGCGTTCCATGCCTCTTTCATAAGTTTACTGATATACCACGGTGACCACGCATTGTACTTCTTTGGTGATTTTAGTAAACAGTGAAATTTAAAAGATTTATTTAGATCATTTCAAAAAGGCAAATGTTTTACCGATGCAACATGTTATCATTATTTTTGTTGTGGAGGATATGACTCTATGACACATAATTTTGCATTTGTGCACGTTATTTATAAGTCTGTTTTCTATACTTTATCCAAGTAACTGTCGGGTCCAAATGGCCATCGGCAAGTAGAGACGTAACATCAAAATGCAGCTTATGTTGATGTTGACCTTTTTGTATTCCTTGTTTGCTTGTCATAAAAAGGTCGTGATCGTTCCGTACTGAGTATGAAAGTCTTGGAAACCGCATATTTTTGACATTTCGTTCTTTACGAAATATCAATAATAAAATGTTGAATAAGGTAAATCAACGATCATGTCAGTATTTTTATGCAAGATAGGAAACGGTGTCCGTGCCGAATTACAATATTTAGGATGTCACACGAGTGTCAAAAAACTCAAGATACAACCAGTTTCATGATATTTGTCTTGGTCATAGTCTCTTTAATTGATTCCTCGCGATAAGGAAATGTCCCTTTAAATATATTCAAGAACTGGCGAATTTATCAATTTATCGCATGTACACGCGAAAACTGGCCGGCAAAGCGCTGTTTTTAAAAGCAGCAGTTCGCTTGGCCAGGCCACTGCCTCGACGTCTGGAGACTCAGAACAACAGAACAATTCGTTTGGATTTTTGGCAAAATGGGAACTACGTGATGTATTGACTTTGCTGAACATCAATCTTGATAAGAGGAATGGTTTTGGTAAAATGTGTTTAATTTGTAGAGAAGAGTTTGTCCTGTTCCAGGACGTTTTCTCACTTGGAAATTTGTTCAATACCATTGTCATTAAAATGTTGAATTGTTCTCTGTGTACTTGTTCCTAACCAGTAACACATCATATACCAAGGATTGCTTAATTGTGTTATTTTCCTTAAACTACTTCACACTTCAGTTGTATTTTAAATTAACCTATTCCAATATCATTTTAATCATGTATTGGTGTTCTACCATAATTCTATTCCTGTTTCTTAATCACCCAAATTTGTTAGAAACTATTTTGGGCCTCGTGGAGAAGTGAAACTGGACTTATAAGCTAGTTTCACCGTGTTTTTCAATTGATGCACCCAGCAGGTATTCAGGTAGATCTAATAATAAAACCAGGCGACCTCGTAAGTTTTACCCATATAATCGCTGCTTTCATATAGAGCACATTTGATTTCAACATTGCTGTGTATTACGTCGTATTTTATGTCAAAAATTATTTTCCGGCAAACTACATTCCGTCCTGTTTAGCCGGTTAAAAAACAAAATATCAATTAATTTTTTTACTCCGATCCAATTGATGTTTAAAGATTATTATTAAGTTTGAATAAAGTCACGTTATTGTCACTAAAAGTGATATACTGTAGCTTGGTTTAGCTATAACTAGTCGTCCAGACTTTGATAAAAGTTTTCATATTTCTAAGAACATGTATGTCTTCGCACTGAGAATTATTAACATTAACAAACAAACTACGAGAGTGTAACCTTATTCTTTAAAATGATGATCTATTCCAACCACGAGTAATATATTACCTAGTAAACAAAATAGATTTGGTAATTGTGTGTACAATTGTGATATTTCAACCTTTGCATGACGAGTAATTAAGATTCACAGTGAAGTTAGTGATTGTGAAGTTTGCTATAACCTGTTCATTGTTTCTGCAGCGCCAGACAGCACTTCACCTGGCAGCAGTGAGGGGCAGGACGGAGGTGGTGAGGGTGCTGGTGCAGGGTGGGGCCGATGTAGACGTGCAAGATGAGGTAACAGAAACTAATTGAGACGAAATTAGAATTAAGACAATGTTATCTTTATTACAAAAGCTGTAGCCTTTCTGAAAATTAAATAAAATATTTTGTGTGTAAATACACTTTTCATATCTCATGATTTCAACAAGTATTTTTCAATATGTACAGTGTACATGCATCTTAAGAAACATTGAGGTTTGAATTGTGTCAACAATATATTTGTCGACTTAACGTTGATACTTTTCTATTCTTAATGACAATCGTCCATTCAACATTACAACTTTATATTAGACCCAAAGCCAGAAAATCGGTGAAGAAATACAACATGGCGGGATCGCTGTCAAGTTATGGAGGAACTCTGTAATTTCTGGCATTCGATGTCTGCAACATGTTCTGTTGTTACAGCAAAATTTTAAAATTACCTGTAACACTTGAATGTTGAAATCATTACAAGTATTGAAGCGTCTAAGAGGGGTCAATAATGTCTCATTTATATCACCTTAGAAGTTCACTTAACCCCGTGTATGTTAATTAGCTCTAAACGTTGATTGTCCATTCACACATCTCCATTGTATATTACATAGCGGGACTGGACACCGCTGGAGATGGCAGCATGGCATGGTCATACAGACACAGCGGAGGTGCTGTTGTCCAACAAGGCCAGTGTAGATGTACGTGATAAGGTAAGTAATGACACACTGGTTGTTTAGTCGAACTAGTTGTTTACACAAGGAAAGTTTAAAATGTTTACTGACATATATCCTTGATCTTTTTCTCAATTTAATGTCCCAAAAGCGCGACAAATTAAATGTCGTCTGCTTAACATTCGTGAACAGCCAAAGCTGCGTAGACTAGTAAAGACAAAGCAGAGTGACTTACGTGTACAGGTTAAATGATACATAAGGTAATTAAACTGTCCCTAATGCGTTTGAACCAAACGAACATTACACTGCGATAGTCCAACACTTTACACAAGTTCACTTTCCCCAGGGTATGTTAATTAGCTCTAAACGTTGATCGTCCATTCACACATCTCCATTTTATATTACATAGGAGGGCCGGACACCGCTGTACAGGGCAGCAGTGGGTGGTCGTCCACAGGCAGTGAAGCTGCTGTTGGAGAAAAAGGCCAGTGTAGATATACGTGGTGCGGTAAGTAATGACACACAGGTTGTTTAGTTGAACTAGTTGTTAACAAACAAGATGATTACAACTGTTTAGGAACAAATTTTGTTGATATTTTTTCACAATTTATTGTCCTAAAACAATGACAAGTTCAATGCCGTCTGCTTTTGTTGATGAAGAACCAAAGCTGCGTAGAGTTGTAACATGCTCTGTAACGTTTTAAAATCTGCAACACTTGATTCTTGAAATAAGTATTGTAGAGTCTTAGAGGGGTCAGTAATTTTTCATTTATGTCACCTTACAAGTTTACTTTACCCCGTTCATGGTAATTAGCTCTGAACGTTCATCGTCCATTCACACATCTTCATTATATATTACATAGGCGGGCCTGACACCGCTGTACGAGGCAGCAGAGCGTGGTGATACACAGACAGTGGAGTTATTGTTGGCCAACAAGGCCACTGTAGATGTACGTGATAAGGTAAGTAATGACACACAGATTGTTTAGTTGAACTAGTTGTTAACACAAGGATAGTTTAAAATGTTTAGTTACATATTTCCTTGATCTTTTTCTCAATTTAATGTCCCAAAAGCGCGACAAATTAAATGTTGTCTGCTTAACATTCGTGAACCCCCAAAGCTTCGTAGACTAGTAAAGACAAGGCAGTGTGACTCACCTGTACAAGTTAAATGATATATAAAATAATTAAACTGTCCCTAATGAGTTCGAACCAAACGAACATTACACTGCGATAGTCCAACACTTTACACAAGTTCACTTTCCCCGTTTATGTTAATTAGCTCTAAACGTTGATCGTCCATTCACACATCTCCGTTATATATTACATAGGTGGGCCGGACACCGCTGTACGTGGCAGCAGGGCGTGGTCATACAGACACAGTGAAGGTGCTGTTGGCCAACAAGGCCAGTGTAGATGTACGTGATGATCAGGTAAGTAATGATATACGGGTTTTTTAGTTGAACTAGTTGTTAACACAATGATGTTGAACACACAGCATGTGACTTGGCTGAATCATTCAATGATTTAATTAATCGTGATTTATGATTTCATTTTAAACATGGACATTTTTGTTGCATTCCACCGCACGTGACGTGACGTGCACGCGACTTTAACTAATTATAAACAGTTTTTAGTTCACCTAGACTTGCACAGGGACTTGGTTCTTTACTTGCATTACCACAGCACTCATTAAATGAATGTCGATCTGTTGTATTGTATAAGATCTAGTTGTTGTATTTGAAACACTCTTTTCAATCACGTGACTATATCAGATCAGAGGAACTTTTAAAAATCCCACGCAAGTTATGTCTGAGTTTAAATGTCAGGTTGTAGTCCGTCCTGTTAAGTCACACCATTCATCAGTATTGCAACTGGTGTTGAAGTTTGAACTGGAAAAGTATAAAACTCGACGACTTGATCACCCACCCACATCACTACTGTATAATGCTGATCAACATTATCTATTTTTATTCACTTACTGTAGTGGGGCAACACACCGCTGCACGTGGCATCTGCAGGTGGACATACAGAGGTATTGAAACTACTGTGCATGGAAAGCGGATGCGCCATAAATGCTGTCAACAAGGTATTGCAAGAGTGTTGTACTCTTTGAATAGTTAAGACTGCAATAAATGTGTTTTGGACTATGAGTTCGAGAATCTATTCTTTCGTAATAAATATCTCGTCAAAAATGATCTGTCTCCTACTTACAAAGAATCTCTTCTTCACTCCATGTACCTCCCCAGATCACTCAGTGATTCAAAGCAGCTTGTCTAATCGTATTAATTTGGCATAAATAAAAACAGACCGAACGCGCCATCAATGGTCGACAACAGCCACAGGTTCAGATTTCCTCTATTCATTAATTATAACACATGCAGGTTTTTAATCGGTTCACTGCAAGGAATCAGATGCGAGTTTAGGAAGGAAATCTTGGAACGTTTTAGTCTTGCTTAGATTAATATAACGATAATTTAGCAATCAATTTATCCATGCGTCCCATGGCTTAACTGTACATGTATTGCAACCCCACCACACAACAGTGTTTGTTCCTGCCATGGTCGGATTTACTATTCTAAGAAGTTGAAATCTAGGGCGTGACTGAGGCAAAGTCCCGGGCAGTCCGTCGAAAGCACAAGTCCTTTTACCAGGGTGCCAAGCCGAGCACTCTGAACCTAGTAAACGAGCTGTGATCCACAATACATGTAAATCCAAAATATGTGTATACATGTGCAGGTACTTTAAATTGTGTATACACTGAAGCTGGTTTGTTTACGATTTTTGCGTGAATTTTGTTGTCGGAAACAGTACCATGTTTTTTACCTGTCGTCTGCTTCACTTGTTTCAAAAATATGGCATCGTGCTTCATCTCGTTGATCTCTCGTCTTTTTGTTATGTAAGCAAGTTTTATTGTTTAGCTGCGGAAACTTTTAAAGCTATACGGTCGTATTTCATCATTTCAATGCGGAGCTTGTTTTGTCGTACGTGATTTCTTTTTGAAACATCTTGAATAGGAATGGACGTGATTTTTGTTGATGGCTACGTTATCAAAAGTTTCATGTGTCAAACATACATTAGCCACTCCAAATATCTCATTTACTGCTTTTAAATTGTACAACAGAAACTTCAAAATGATGTAGGAACTTATCCGAGGTCCACCACATTGGAGAATGAATACATGTACGCCTGATGTTCGGAACTGATTTTACAGTTTTGTGGGTAGTGCTCACACGGTACTCTGAGTTTGAGGATTTGTTCATTTATCAACAAACTATTCCATCAAAAAGACCTACATCTTGCTTTAAAACCACTTCTGTACATATTTCAGTTATTAAATCGAAGCGCCATTGATTTATTTATATGCCATGAAATGTGTTGGTGAAAGCCATTTTCATTCAAACTGCTATTTCTGCCCTATGCGCAAGCCAGTGATGTCAGGCTATTTTGCTCTGGGAATCCCTTCATAATCACCACATGCAGTAACAAAACGATGAATACTGACTGTTTGTTATAAGTGACACGTTTTGTACCCTTAAAATATCAACACAATTATTTAAGTTTGCCAATTTCAAGCTGAAAGAATTCAAATTTATGCCGGGATATCTTGCACAAAAATAGATTAATTACGAATGGGTGCCTGAACGTGTGAAACCCTTGCTTTCCTAGAATTTTGCAAACTCGCAAGGAAATAACAGATTATTTCCTTTGCTCAGTTGCACTTGATTCAGTTATTTTAGTTGACCAAAGTGAATACGTTTTGGAATCAATTTTATCATTTTGTTTTTTTTTCGGACATAGGCAGATACATTTGCGTAAATGTTGTTTCACATCTTGAGCTTAACATCATTTTGCTTCACTCTTAACTTAAACAATGCAAATGCCAAAAGTGAAAAATGTCACGGTAGGGCAGACAGTGTAAAAATAGTTATAACTTGGTGCCAAACACACCACGGTGAGTCGTCTAGCGCTCGTGAGCTATCATTCAAACTCGTACTAAACAACCCACTTTACTTTTTCATCACATGTTCAAGTCATGTGGCCTCAGAATATTTTAGATTATTGAGCAACTATAGTAAAAGTATTTGCCTATATCCGTGCAATAAATTTAAAAAAAAATGAAAAGTTGGCGCTGGGAAATGATCCAATACATTGTTTTTCCGATAGAGTACAGTACAATTGCCAATTATACTGATCGTGGCCAACTGTCGTATTTTTTGTTTTGTCCAGCAGTGCACACCGTGAAAATGTTTAGGTTTACTGACTCATGGTAAAACCGGCACGTTACATGCTATAGCCCTCACTTTCAGTTCTGCTAAAGAAAAAAGGCACTCATATATTTCCAGTCGGCTAAACACAAAAGTTTCGAGCTGTTGTGGTCATTACTGCACTCGTAATGTTCGTTCGACTAAACGGGTCGTTTCTTCAGTTGCTACGATTATCTCACCCGTTTTCTGGTAGACCCAGATTTACCGCTTTATATCAAGTTTTCAATTTCCCTTCTCTAATACTGAGAACTATTCAGTAGCTGAACTAAATAACATTGACTATGTGTCATGAATATTGTTATTTTGTTAGTTTTCAAAGCGCCGACTCCTTAGTGTCTCTTGTTTACAGGAATCCTAAGTGTCGACGTTTTTACAGTTGATGAAGAAATTCATTTCTCAGATTAATACGCATGCCAGTAGTGCCTGTACTTTCCTCAAGCGTTCAAATTCATTTTATTGAAACAAAACGTAGAAATTCGGAAATATAAAAGTATAGCCCATATAATAGACGTAATTGACATTTGACATGGACTTTGACGTCCATTTATTATTCCTCCCATATTTTCTCAATAACGAATTTTTACGGCACCTAACTTAGTTTGCTCGCTGATGGCCACGCGTGTCCTTTGATGAAACTGTCATATAACGCTTCAATAAAGCATGATGCAGTTTCTGGATTCGAAGTTGGACATCCTTTATCAATCATTGTGGCGCACGTGAGAGGAATGGCAAGTCTTTCTTTTCTCTCCGGGACTGCAAAGTCCGAATTCTTCCAGTCAATACATACAGTATGGACGGTTGAAGAAGTTAATTCCACACGCCGTGTATGTCCAACACGCTGTACGCAAAATGGTTGTGAGTCCTTACGTATCGGATATTTATTTGGTTGGAAACTCTAAATATTGGCATCTGAAAAAATCAACTTTCACGCAAATTACTCTCAGAACGCAGCCAATGTTTTCCATAAAGTGAACGTTTGCAAATCTACATTTTGTGGAATAATTGAATTAGACAGCCGACATGAATTAAATGAAACAATTTCGTGTGCGAAAATGGACTTTTGCGGTATTACTTGGTAAACTTGTCGTGTAGATTTCTAGAAAAGATTCTAAAAATGTGCCAGTCACGAAACAAACAACGCTAATTTTATAAAGATGATCGATTGCTAGAACGTGTGAAATATTTGAGCTTATTTGAAAGAAACGCACAGCAGTAGACGCGTGCATTTGAATCGTTTCATTTATTGTGATGGTGACACATCAGTTTACATAGCGTCTGAGAATGATAAACGAACGAACAGTCTTGGAAGTAATTTTTGAAAAACGTGTCAATGTCGCAGTTGTCAAACAGGTAAAACACCAATGTAAATCACATTGTGTAGCAAGACAGAACTTTAAAATATAATGAAAACACTTTCCGACTTAACTTTAATTTTCAAGTGTTGTGTTCTCTTCATCTAAGCGCTAAACATTCGTATAAACGTTGGTGCTGATTATCCAGGTTACCACAGTTTTAGATCACGACATACATTACATGTATAATTTATACTGACCTCAATTTCAACATAGCTATAATTTTGTACATAATCTGACTCCATTTCCGGAACATTTACTTCCATGTTCACTAAAGATATGTTAGTGATTGGTGGCAACATATTATTGTTGGACCACATCTTATGTTCTCATAAGTATAAACAATAGTTTCAAATTGCCTTTATTATTCAGTGAAAAGCTACCAAAGTGGTTGGATTACAAATTTATTTTTGTGAATGAAATATATCCTCATCGTTTCTTTCGGTTTGTATTTTGCAATTTTTCTAGCTATCTTCACTGAAATTGTCACCAAAGTATCATTTACACAAACCTGTTCAGTTATTTAATGTTAGTTGTCCCAGTCCGTTCAACTTTGCATACATTAGTCGTGCTTACATGTCGACGGGTGCCGCCATTCGGAAATTTAGTGAAGCTTGCTTTAGAGCCGAGGCAATAACTGTTATGTCAGCAAAAGTTTCATTGATTTTCTTATACATGCACAGTGTACACAATTCCAATATTTGCCTTGTGAGCTAATATGTCTGTTTTATACATTTTTACCTTATGTGCACGAAGTTGCACGAAGGCGTGGATTTAAAAAATTACAACAGTATACAAAAATAATTATGCGCACATATACAACGGATTTCCACCTGTGCCTATAAGCAAGGCATAAGCATGCGTCTACAAGTATATGTGAAACACTTAAGAAGGAAATTTCCTTAGTTTCTTTATTTCCTAAGCACGGAACGCACTTGTAATGTTGTGCAGTGGGTTACGATTTCCTTGGTTTACTCGAAAGAATTAAAGTGCATTACAATGTGACAAGTAAATATATGACACGCATGTACAGCATATGCTTAAGCGGTCGAATAAATGTCAATGGCAATCTGACTATTCGTGTATTCGATCAGCAACACAGATATTGATACCTGAAAGCTATTCCTACTGTGACAGAAGAATGGCCAAATTCAGTTGACATAATATAGACCGAGCATCTGCTTGAGCGAAATCAGTTTGCAAAATTTAAAAAAGAAAGGACCAAATAG
Organism: Phoronis australis; assembly: GCA_002633005.1. Lineage (NCBI taxonomy): Eukaryota > Metazoa > Phoronida > Phoronidae > Phoronis > Phoronis australis. The sequence goes on from NMRA01000546.1 coordinate 89,800, forward strand.
TTTACGTAAGCCACTGGTGTGCCAGCTGCAAATGACTAACGTTCATTGAAAAATAACGATCACACCCAGTGGGCTCAAGGATTAGGATCATTCATTATGATTCGGCGAATTTAGTTAGTCATGGTGAATGCGCTTTTGATCATTTTCATCATTTTGTTTTTCTTTAGACTTGGGCGGATATATTTGATTACAAGTTGTTAGACATCTTGATGAGCTTAGCAGTATCTTGCCTCACTCTTAACGTAAATAATGCAAATGACAAATCTGATTAAAAATGTCACAATCATACAGGTACAGTAGGTTGCGCTGTGTAAAATACAAAGTAGGTGTCGAACACACCTTGGTACGTCGTCAAGCACTCGTGAGCTATCATTCATAAACTGAGTAAACAACGTGCTTTTGCATCACGTGTTCAGTCCATGCCACTTTAGTGTATTCTAGTTTTTTAAGTAGTTATAGTTATAGTGTATGGTATATCGGTAAATAAATAATCCAATGCTTACATGTAGCTTTACCAATAGAGTACAATGCACACGCAATCCTGCTCTTGACAAACTGTCGTATTTTTATTTTTCCAGCAGTGCACTAGCTCAAAGTGTTCATTTTTTTAACTCACGGCAAAACTAGCATAGCACGTAATATATCGCTCGAGGAGGCAGTGTGGCCTGGTTGATAAGTGCCTGCTTTCTTTACTCGAGGTCGTGGGTTCAAGTCCCACCAGGTCACACTGCTAAACCCTTGAGCCAGGTTTCTAGGTCCTCAGCTCGGTTTTAACCATATATTAACAAAGCATAAAAATATTTCCAGGTGATCAGTGCAATGGGTCCACATGCGANGAGACGCTGTGACGTGAAATTTAAAGAAGTTGCCTACTTAATGCTAATTGAAATGGATTATCAGGGTGTATTGTACAGTCATGTTGTTCTTAAATTGTGTATTGAGCTAGTCCTTGAATTAAAATTAAAATTAAAACACGGCTTGATTATTGGATCTTCTAAAATGTGAAAACGCATATCGGTTTTAAGTAGCGGAAGACCACAGCGGTGAAAAGAAGATGGTCGGCGACATGAACTATTCCGTTGGTGTGGCACTTGTCGTTGAAAAGCTTGACTATTACAAAGTTATTGTCAAACTGGTGCTCGATAAAATCAAAATCTGTCGAAATGGTTTAATTTTTAATGTGTCGATAACGTACCTGATTAATGTGTTTGATTTTCCTCTGATATCTATCTCTTTTCAGTTCTGACTGAAAGTGTCTCTTATCTCAGTTCGGCTAGAGTAAACTCTCCGCTACTCCCGGGGGAATTGATTCAAATGAATAATAACTCGATCGTTTTGGTTTTGCTTAATTATTTGTCATTTCTTTATACAATTTGAAGTTTCTGCGTCACGCAATTCCACAACCGTGTTCAGCTGTAGGAACATGGCACCTTTCCTTTTTGTTTTGTTAAATTTGAAAAACTAATTGGCAAACATTGACGTTAATTCAATTTTGAAATTCTTTGTTAAATGAAAACTACTGAAAATGTACCAACCATGAATAAATCACTTAATTTAAGGCGGATGACCCATTGCTAGTGCTTGTGGAATATTAAAGCATTTTTCTTTGAACAAACGAAGTACATTACATCCTTGCGGAACTAAACATATAATGCATTTTTAGAACACTAAAATGCAAATGACCCGTACTATGTAAAGCGATGGCGTTCATTTTGGCTTACCAATCAGGACAAAAACTTTATGTAATGGTTAAGATTATGAAATAATGCTTCTCTAAAGAACAATAAAATGGCAAGCAAACTGTGCAACGAATTCCAAAAATGGCGAACACTGAACACTGTCTGGGTACGGAGTAACTCAGCTGTATGGTGTTGCGCGATGTGTTCACACGTATCTTGTTTTCCTTAACTTAATCATCATTATTTTAATATTAATAATACTATTGTCACGCGCATTTTGTCACACGTCTTTGTGCTACGTTTGTTATGGCATGATAAGCAAAGTAAGGAACTTTTACAGAGCAATTGAAAATAGTAATGACCCATGCTATACAGCCGTGGCCTTAAGTTCGAGTAAATGGCCATACAGCACAATGAGTTCATGGCCTTGTATTCCGGGGATTACGGTACATGTATGTTTACGGAAACATTGACAATCCGTACGATTTGCAGACATTAGACATACTCTGTGAAGTGGACCAATAGGCTGAATAGTAATGGAGTTTTTAAGTAATGTATTGAATATGTCCTTAATTAGAAACTAAACGCTCGGCTTGGTTTCCGGGAGTTGTACATGTACGTGAATAATCGATTGCTACCGGTACTCAGTCGTGCATGTCCGATGGTGGTCGGCGACATGGAATATTCCGAGAAGAAAGATGTGGCAACTGCTAATTAAATACACGTTGATCAGAAAATTATTACTGAACATGTAAGCAGGATAAATGAAAATCGTTTCACTTTGGTTCATGGAAATTAACCGTATTGTTATGTTTGATTTTCCTTGAGGGTTTATTTTTTCACATCTTCACAGAAGGTGTTGTTTTTGTCGCTCTGTTGACCAAGCGGAAAATCGCTTTGTTCAATAAGTTCGTGGGAAGTGATGAATTATAACTAGGTCACTTTTATTTCGGTTTAAGATATGTCAGTGTTCGTTTACACTTTGTCTGAAATTGCTAAAGAATTGCCACTTACAGTGTATTCAACCATGTCCAGTCATTCATCTTTATCGTTCGGTTTGCTGCGTGTGCGCGTATTTAGGCCATGCGCCTTGATTGGTTGTGTTTATGCGATGCAAAATGGCAAACATTGGCGTACATTTAGTCAAATGAATAGCACTGACACTTGATGAAAAAATAAAATAAAAACATCCCGTTTACGAAAGGCACCTGGACCAACAATTGAACACTGTACATGTATGAACGGCAATCGTTGAGTTAGGTGTAAAGTGCGAAGCGGAGAAACTGCGCTAACAGGGCGTAAGATTGCCATTGCGGGTGTTGAATGTTGTCTCCACACTGAGGTTGATCTCAGAAAATCCCTTCTCACCTATTTTTTAAACAATTAATGGGACCCAAATCCAGCTTTGTGAACTTCGATTTCCTACAACTTTTACTTACATGTACAAACTGCTAGACAAACTTGAATGCATACCTAGATGAATTGCCGAAGAGGTCCTTAATGAAAAATGTAGACTTCAACGAAAACCTTGCAACTAAACGTGTAGAAAAATGGAAAGAGTTGTAGTTTCATTTAATTTGATAACTGTGTGTGAATTGAAGCAACACGGGAATGATTCGTTGCACATTGATTTGAAAATATCGACGAAAGTCTACGATTCATGAATGACTATTTCCAATTATTTACAAATTGGAGACTCATTTGCAAACCTGAAACATTTTCAACTTGCATACACGTCATTATAATCCTTACGTCATCCGCATATAGCGCAAATCAACAAAACGCGCAGGACCTACTAACCCCTGTGCCAGACAAGCAAGCGTTTTGTCAACTTGCATGAAACATTGCGAGTTGGTGCACATTTCTCCAAATTTGGTGATTGCTAGTCCCCAGTTGCGGTCTAGATGATAGTACACTGGAGCTAGGCTGTAACGGCACTGAAATCTTTTCCACCTCGTAATTATAGTCACTGCTTTGTACTATCTAACAAATCAAGTCTCTCGTACTTTATGCGTAGGGGACTTAAGCACTGACAAATGGTGCGTCGAGTAATGTTGCAGTCAAAACACTGACGGCATGTTGGTTTCCCCACATTTCCTCTCAAACATGTTAGGTCCAACAATGGCAACAACCTTACACAATCTTGCTTGGCAGTCTTTGGCATCCAGTTTTTATTTCAATTCGATCACAAATAATTATTTATTTTGAGAATTTGAATAAAACGTGAAGTATACAAGAAAGGTAATGAGATGCTAAGAAATATCCCCTGAAACCCCTGGTTCGCTTGGTACTTTAAAACAATGGAAACAGTGGATTTTGAAGATGATCATCTAGATTTTTGAAGTTCTTTAATCATTTTTTAAAATAAAATTGAAAAAATTCTTACCTCATGTCTTGCACTCTGGCCCACGGGGTCTAATCTCTAAGTACAGATGCACTCAAATCTGTCACCCTGTTTATCTGGTTAAAAACGAAGTTCAAGTTGGTGGGCATTATTGGCGTGAAATCGCAACTTATGAGATGACCAACTCGAGTTGAAGGCAATGAGTACACTTGTGCTACTTTCGAGTGCACAACTTATGGTATGGCCAACACCAAAGAATGATGATATAGATGTCATTGTTGTTGACAGAAATGGAATCCTATCGCAGAAAGGAATATTATGAAGGCCTAATTTCATTGAAAACATCTACTCTGTCTGCGCTGTTAACAGAACTATCTCAGAAATTTCTCACCCGTAAATTAATGAATATGCCATAACACAATTTAGTCGCACCATTGCAATCCAATGAAGGAGCGACTGAAGTGTCCTCTTAAAATTCCGAAGTTGAACCGGCGTGAAACCAATCTATCATATTAAAAACAACTTTGAAATGGTGGGTCAAATGTCACACTGTTTAGAGGTTTAATGGCCAAGTACCAAAATCTAGAAAACGAAGAGTCTGTAAAATCACCGATTGAGAAATGTCAGAGAAAATGGTCTTATTGCCAGATGGGCTGTGAATACAAAGTCTGAATAAGGTCCGACTTTTGTAAAATGATTTTCTTGTTTTCCCACTGTTTTTAATAATGATGATTGCGGTACAACGTTTCTCCTATCTTGAGTCTGAAAATATGTCATGTTGTATTTTTCAGTTTTGACACTTCCGTTCATACTGCGGTCCTTATGATTTTTCCTTTATTGGCAATTCCATTTTTAATCCATTGCAACGTACTTCTTCAGATTATTTCATAACAAGTAAGCTCTCTGTGCCTTTGTTTCGTGTAACATCAACCAAGCCTACATATCATGTTGGAACAAAAATGGACTTTTAGACTGTTGGTGGCCCTGTTATTAGAAAATACCTCTGTGAAAGAAAACAATCCAAACAATACACTAATCACGTGGTCAAATGTGGACCAGTAATATCACATATTGTTTTGTAACTCAGCAAAAATAGTCTAGTCTCAGATTACGACATTAAATTACCGTGGAACACCAAAAATATCACAGTCCATAAATGACTTAACACGTTGCTTAAAAAGGTGTTTGTGAGCGTATTATCATGATGAAATAACTAACGTGAAACCTACTTTGAGTTTTGCTCGTGGGCCGTAAAACGAGTGGCGCTGTCGTCTGAAATAACGAGCGGAAATCAACAATTGATCGAACTTCAAAACCACTTGCTGGAATGCAAAACCCAGTGACCGGTGGTCCAACTTGTGGGACTCCTATACTAGATGGTTGCATCTAACTGCGGGTTGGCCTGACCTAAACTGGATTGGCTAGTGCTCAAATACACATCAGGGTCTACACGTTGAAAGCGAGTCTCTGAGGCGGTCAGGCCGTCGTGTTTTATCTCCAACCAACTAGATATACCACCGGCCAATGTATCGGTTCCAACCAACCATTTCTTGTGTGATTTCATCACGTTTTGAAGTCCGGACAACACGTTTGATTTACCGGACATTTGGTTCTGCAGTCCAACCGAGTGTCCGGGCAAACGGTTTTGAAATCCGACAAATAGCCGACATCCCCATGAATAAGGTTTTGGATGAATTTATACAAAATGCAAAACAGGCAAGTTCTACTGATTTTATAGTCACGATTTTAGGGTGTGGATCCAGGTGTTTCATTCTGCAAGATTCAGAAACCGTTATTTTTTGCTTTGACAGTGGACTGTGAGAAAGTGATTTGATGAAGCAAATGTGGACTTCACGAGTGATGACATTTGGCAGTGGACTGTGAGAAAGTGATTTGACGAAGCAAATGTGGACTTCACGAATGATGAAATTTGACAGTGGACTGTGAGAAAGTGATTTGACGAAGCAAATGTGGACTTCACGAGTGATGATATTTGGCCAAAAGACACTGTATCTCACCTTGAGTCTTTCCACTTGTCGTACATGTATGTTAGAGGTGGTATAGGTTCTCCAAATGTTATGGTTCTATAGAACTGTTTCACACCATTGAAAATATCGACTTTCCAATCGCAAAACTTCTTCACTAAATCTCTTATGTCCAGCATGTCACAATCTCATGGGTTCAAAATAAGTTTACTCTCAGTCTCGTTCTTGCCGTGCTTTGTATACACTACATCCATCACACGGTACATTATGTTCCGCAGCATACCTTCATGTAACCCAGCATCTCCACATGTACACTGTGCTGCATGTTTCTACACCACTCCTTCGTGTAACCCAGCATCACCAGTGTAGACTGTATGTTCTACACCACCCCTTCGTGTAACCCAGCATCACCACTGTACACTGTATGTTCTACACCACTCCTTCGTGTAACCCAGCCTCATCGCGTGTACAATGTACACTGTACACTTTATGTTCTACAGCACTTCTTGTAACCCAGCATCACCAGTGTACATGTACGGTGTACGTTCTACACCACTCCTTCGTGTAACCCACCACTAGCGTTCGTCATAATTTTACTGCCATTCTCGTACTAACCGTGCCTTGATTAAAACATTGCACCAATCATACGATACATTATGTTCCATAGCAAACCTTCGTGTAACCCAGCATCACCACGAGCCATTGGCGAAATATATAAAGTCGAATCCTCCCATTTAATTGCTGCCAATAATTTCACAAAAAGCAGAAAGTAGTATGTTCATGTCTATGTAAGATTAATAAACATGTGTGGTCATTTGATGTGATCTTCGTCTTTCATTCAAACTTTTTGTTACAGAATGGAGAAACCGCTTACGACGTTTGTGGACGTGAAGGCAATGTCGACGAATCAACTGTCGAAAACATAAAGGGATTCTTAAAGGTAGAATTCAAGAAGATTTTCGGATGATTAGTGAATAATTCTAAGATATTGTTGACGGTATTTGTGTGATAATCTTGTGGTTTTAATCATTGGACTCTCTTTTGTGAATTTTTCACAATTTCGAATACAGCACCTAATACCGCATGGACGCAAATTTGCGGAATTTCCTATAAAAAATGAAGAGTAGCTGCAAATTTGGGTGTAGGCATTTCCATCGTTTTTAAAACTTATCTGGTAATTGAAAATCCCGGTGGTCTTACTTTAAAATGACAATCGACCACAAAGATTGGCATTTCTAATTTCAAAATAAAATAAAACACACGTGCATACACACACACACACACACACACACACACACACACACACACAAACACACAAAGACGTACACACAAACGGCACATTTTTTCTAATTAAATACTGTTGCTTTACGATTTGTTTGTACTGTGTAATGCCACTTAACGCGTAGACTAAGCTGTAGAGATATTCACTTTAAAGGAGAATGCCACCCGATTTAATTAGTCTTTTTGCCGTCTTAATCGGTCTATATCCAAATCGCCTCGCATATGGTCGACCTTACCTTGCCAAGAGGTGTCGCTTTAACCTGTGAGGAAGGTGAGAAACGACGCTAGCGACGTCAGTGGTTCATACGCAGAGTGAATGTCGCTATGTTGCGGTGCTTCGTTCCCGCTTGCCCGAACTAAGCAGCTGCGAGGAAAGCGGGTATAACGTTTTTTACTTTCTCGAGAGTCCGAAATGCTTAGGAAGTGGCTCATGGTAGCGAAGAATGAAATGTACGCTGTAAATAGCAAGTATGAGGCCGTGAAACATCTCCGAGTCTGTCGCCTGCAGACGTCGACCGTGCCTGACGAATGCCGGCTTACCAAATAACTCCATACGTTCCGTTGTCTGAGCTTGTTCACGGCGCCTCTCTAGTATTTCTTCATCACTGTACTCCTGTTCGAGTCGATAGCCTGTAAAACTTAACAATCCACCTGCGAAGTCGGGACTGATGAGCTCTAGCTCGTCTTAAGTCGGCATTGCCAGTTGCCACGTTGGTGTTTATTACTGAGCTTTCTGTTTCAAAATGAATTATTCTCACCCTAACCAATACTTATATAAAACTGAAACAAAGTCTGTCTCATTAGATGCAATTTGTAATGCATTTGGAGTGTTCGTGAGTGCAAATGATTTGAGATGCCAGCAATGAATAAATAAATCACTGCGTTACCGGCTTTAGGTGCAATAAAACTAATTGACGGTACACCTAGGCCGTGTGAGCTCATGCTAATTTAGTTTTTGCTGACAGAAACTGTTGTGAAACAACTCAATTTCCATTCCACGGCCAGGTGTTAGGGGAATCTTTATTTACATTAACATTACTCAATTAATGATTGTCAAGTTACAACTTCTGCCCTGTTGGTTCTGTGGCTAAAGCGGAACCCGACTGAATTCGCAGCCCCCGACGGTGAGTAAGTAGATTTGCAGTTTCGTGGCTAAGTCACCAACATAATCAGGTGCACATTACTTTGGCTCACTAGTATAGTATTTTCTTGACTGGAAGTTTAGTTTCCACTGAACTTTGGCTGATTTATGTTCGTGATGTCTGATCAGTTTCCGAGCCACTGGCTGGGATAACGAGTCAATCCGACCGGCCGCGACGGGCCTGATCGTATTCCGAGCCACTGGCCAGGCTAACAAGCGTTTTGTGTTGAGAACTCAAAAAACCACAAGTCTAAACAACACAGATCTAGGTTCTCCTGTCTGTATCTCATGGAAAATACTTCGAAATTATCTCCGAACAGACCCCAAACTCCTGCTACGGACCTTAATGGCCTGCCGAACTTTGTAGGCTACGGTATGTCCAAATACCAATAAATCCGTAAGAGCGAAATAAAACAACACATTTTTATGAGAATTCGGTGTGTTTTTAATGGTTTTTCATCGCAGTTTGATGATTTATTGGTGTTAAACGATGAATTCAAGCGATAAGCTGACACCAGTAACCCGTGTTGTGAACTGCTGATCAGACTGCGTGTGAAACCAATTACGTCATTGGATAATTTCAACACCTCCATCTGCCGTCAGGTGTCAGGTAACGCCACCGAACGTGTCGTTATGGAGTCGAACTACTCGATCTAGAGTGATACATAATAGGTTGTTTTTTGGGTGGCATGCTCCTTTAACAAACGAGGCAACTTGCACCTTTGAAAGCGCGATATCTAATACATAAAGAGGTTGAAGATTGCGATTTTTTCAGGCACAAAAAAGTAGGATACTGCACTTAATGCGTTTTTTTAAGAGTCAGTCAGTCAGTCGATAGGGAAAATATCAAACTAAGTTGCAGATTCTTGAGTGACCTGTGCTGCTGCGCGAATTATTTTTTTGTTTTTTTGTGAATAGAAACCAGTAAGAGAGCGCAAATTTTTCTTTTAATTCTTGTCGCTATAAGCAATTACAGTATATCCAGGAGACGTGACGCTCAATGGACTGGTACATGTACGTACTTTCGTGGTCCCCCCCCCCAATACTGATTTTCAGTATTGTAAAAATGACGACGGTTAATTTTATAGTATTCAAATACTGTGTCAACCGGTTCGTTTTTAATGGGGTCTAAATTTAATGTGAACTACTGTGAAAAATCACAATACTGGGATCACATAAATAGATGACACGTTTTTAAAGTTCATAGGGCGTTCTCCCGTTCAGTGACTTTACCAAACATAGAGCTGTTGTGAGCCTTTAGATCCATCTCTTTTGTTAACTGCCTCGCTGTCTTTTGTGTGGTATGACAACATGCAGGCCAATTATCTGCCCGGCTTATTACCGAAGACATGTGAAAACAGTCACCCAGTGCGTTGGTACGTTCAGACGGGATAGATTGTCTTAACTTTGGTGGTAGTTGGGTGATTTTGGTGATTCAAAAACTATAAGCATGATAACTATTTGATGGGTAATTCAGAAATGTTATTGATTGATGCAGCATAGCCCAACCAGGGCTAAATACGATCTTATCGGAGATTAGATCAATTATAGAATGAAAGAACGCTGACCCCCCAATCCTAAATGTCAGAATTAATTAATCAGTCGCCTGTGTAAGAGTATGCCGTAATGTAAAACAATCGAAGAAAACATACCCAATTCCTTTCCCGTGCATCGGTCGGGATTGCCAACGTACAAATATTCTCTCGTGCACGGCATTCCTTTTTACCCCCTGAATCCCCCACATCAAGAACCGTACACATGTTGGTTTTTTATACATGTAGTATCCTCACACAGTGTAAATATTTACTCACAATGAGACTAGCCCCCCTCCCACAAAAAAATAAATTCTCTCACGCACACTTGGCCTTCTCACCCCTTCAAGTTTGACTCTGATAGTAAGAAAACTTGGGTGTGGTTGGGATTGCAAGATTCTTAACATGTGGCAAAGTATTTTGGATTCAAACAGCTAGTCAGATATTATATCCTGGCACGAGCAGTTTAAAAATGGCCGCAGCTGCCGATTTGGGCAATTGAACCAAGGATTGTTCGAAAACGTGATTGTTTTCCCTTCAATTCAGCTCCCACACATCATATTCCTGGGGCTCGTTCCAACAAAACTGACTTAGCTAAGACAAATCTTAAAGTTTAGTAAATTTCAAAATAAAAGTTGAATTTGTCTCAAAACCAATTCAGGAAAGAGGTCTTAAGTTTGACTTAAGAGTTTGGCATAAGTTTTGTCTTAATTTTGACTAACTTACCGAATGTGGAAGTTTCAAAGTTTGGAAGTTAAGACAAACCTTAAACTTAAGTCAAAAATGAACTTAAGTCAGTTTCTTGGAACAGGCCCCTGGTCTGCACGCCATTCACTACTTTTTCTCCCAAATTGGGGCATATATTGAAAAGCAAGATTCCCTTGCCGCGCGCCACTCAGGTCAACTCCAAACCTAAACATCTGCTTATCGAAAGATCGCCAATTGCGCTTTTTAGAATTTTAAAAAATGCCTGCTGATTCCTACCCCTATTGCGGGGAACCGATAAATAGTAACGGGACAGGTTTTCACGGTCGTGGCGTCATATTTTCATGGCTTGAACATTCCTCATATTAAATTTAGACCTTGTGACGTCATTTTTTTCATGGCTTGTGAAAAATGTAACTGGGGTCATCATAGACATCACATAGACCGGGCGTGCACCTCTCAGCTAGGAGGCACTGAAAAGTTCTCACGGGGGTTTGCCTGTCAGAACACACGTCAATGGCCTCTTCACCCTTTCTTCACTCTGTCAAAAACTGCACGCAAATAACGAAAAATTTTGAGTCCTTTCTCATCACAAGCCCTACAGATGAGTACAGAAATGTTATTCTCTCTTGTGTTTTTGACCCTTTCGCTCCAAGGGAAAACCAAGGAAGTTTAAGAAAAAAGGGACAAAACTACAAAATCGGCACATTTCACCCCCAAAACCAACACTTCCAACATTAGATTCCGAAAGCAAATTCCTTACCAATTCCAAAAATGTGGTCCAAAAGTACTGTCAACCAACTATTTTTTTGCAAATCTGGCTTGGTTGAGGGCTAACTGTAATCGCAACCAATTTATAAGTTGCTACACAGCAATGCACAATTGCAACAGGAGGCCACCATCATGAAAAAGAGTGCAGCTTCAGCCGAGAAAGTGGCCTTTTTTATTCTCAGCGGGTTCACAAATATAAAAAAACACATTAACATAGCCTACATGTACGTGCAATGCCTACTTACAAAATCCGCCCAACTTTGGCCTACCCAAACTTTTAATATTTTGGGAGTGCAAATTGGCCGCGACCGCAGCCTAACTGTTCAGTGCCAACTTAAACAAGACCACCTTTTCCAAATTTTGTTCATAATAGTTCCTCTCCATCAGCTCACCTACTGTGGCAAATAAAAAGTTGAACCGGTGATCAATTTTGTTTTTATGAAGTGTTCGGATGTGCACAGCCCGGAGCCTGGGGTTTTCAGGCCAGACCCACTTTACACAGATTAAGACAGCCGATGTAGTTCCCTGCTCTGGTTTGCCCTATACTGACTTTTACTGGGACAAATCCAAGAAAAGTGATACACTTAAACGTGAAACAAGCAATAAATGTTTAGTTCAGATTAGTTTCCTGACCCTAGAGCTTCACTGTAATCCTCATTGAGGCTAACTCATTGTGTATAGGGGACATATTTTTGACAGAAGTCGACTTGGGTAACCATGAAAGGCATGGATACAAGAAATTTGGACAGCTAACTTTCTCTCGCAACCTTGTTGTTGAGTGGTGAGCACATACAAAGTAGCCTGGAAAGCGACACATTTTCATTTGGAGCAACGAGAGAAAAAGGACAATTCAGAAGGGACACAGTTTATTCAACAAAGACGGCTACCCTTCCAGTAGACAAAGACAGCTAGATGGCGCAATAGACAGTTGCAGTACTGTGCGTTTCCGACATTTTGAAACTAAGGGGGTCACCAACCTCGCTGATGGCGATGGCACTGGGCCAACACTTTCTTACACAAGGTCAGGCCAAGCACCAAAACAGAATGCAGATACCGTGAGACCAAACTATTTGACGGCAGGAAGGGATATCACCGTAAACATACATCCGGGGCTAGAATTAGGTTTACAGCGTTAGGGTTACAGGGTTAGGGCAAGAGCTCCAGGGTTAGAGTCAGGGTAGGGGTTAAGGTTGTACTTCCAAGGTTAGGGTTAGGGTCCTGGTGTTAGGCTTATGATCGTACGATTAAGGTTTGGATTAGGGCTAGGCCGGTTAGGGCTAGTTAGAGTAAAGATTAGGCTGTTTCTACAAATAATGTAAAAATTAATCAGCAAAAACTACTGCCAAGACTTTGATTAGTGACATAGAAAAGAAATAGTGCCAAAACTTGGAATTATTTGACAGTTGAAATTCGACCACTTCTTTTTAAATAAGAACGCATTTCTCAACTTTTGTTCGGAATAATTCCTCTCCATCTGTTCACCTACTGTGTCAAGTAAAAAGATAAGCCAGTGGCAATTTTGTTTTTATGAGGTGATCGGATGTGCCCAAACTGAAGGCTGGCGTTTTCATGCCAGAACCATGTTACACAGATTAAGAGACCCGATGTACAGTAGTTCCCTGCTATGTTTTGCACGATACTGACTTTTATGGAACAAATTCAAAAAAGTGATCATTTTAAATATGATACAAGGAATGAAATTCAATTAACAAGTCAAGTTTTCGCAGTACTGGCTGGAGCATACGTCGTATTTTTGTAGACTTTTGATGCGGTTAACTGGAACCAATCAGGAGTTTATTGTCGCATCTAAAATTGGTAACAACCTTCACTCATCCATCCACTGGGGAAAACGTGACACTCCTAGGGACATGAACACAGCACTCCGTTGGCATGTTGTATTCTGAACTTCATGAAAAATCATGATCGGATTACTTTACAGCTATCGTAGTGTTGCGACATTTCGACGACATGTCGCCGACATAGTCGCTTGACAAATCCATCGCATCTTAAAAGATTCCAACACAATTAATTCAATTCTCTGATTTCGTTAAAAGTTGAAATCACATATAATAAGCATGTAAATAGTTATGACGTAAAACATTCCCTTGCCATGATGACATTCATTTGTAGAGTGCTGAGCTGCATTTGAAGTACAGTGATCACGGATTGGAAAGGCAAGACAGTTGCATGGTTCTGAGTATTGAACGGCGTTTTTGGCTTGTACATGTAAATGCTCTCTACAGTGTACGCATATGATCTTTGAAGCCAGAGAAAGGAAGTCCTATTGTGTTAACAAAATTTGGAGACCCATTCAATTAGGATAAGTTACATGTGCTTAGTTTTGATTTTCCTATTGAGACAGACAATCAGCGAGCACTGCACATTTAGTTGTTTGAGAATTGTTAAATTTCGTTAGACCGATACCTCTTATTTATTATCACAGGATGAAGAAAAATCCGAGGAAGTTGCACGGGAAAATGATCACCAATCCAATGCCATCTACCTTAAGCTGCCTTCTAGCGATGTGGTACGTAATCAGAATTGTATGGAAAAGCTGGCATGAATGAACTTTTCTCACCAAAATTTCAAAACTCGTCGACGTTTATATGCGCCCACATATTTATATATGGGCGCATTATGCCGTCATCTCCGTCCGTTCGTCCGTCCAGCATCCGTCCGGTGTCCGCTAATTCATCTCCAAAACCTTTTGACATACGTTCATGAAATTTGGCACATGTGTTCCATTCATTAATGGGACGGCATGAGCGAAATTTGGAACAGATCCGACTACCGGTGTGCCCCCTAGTGGCAATTTTAGTTTTTTTACGCTAACCTTTGTATCTTCAAAAATCCTGAACGGATTTTCATGAAATTTGATATGTATGCACCTATTAGTGAGATGACGGATTTGACTTAGTTAACGCCATCTAGTGGCCATTTTTACTGCTTTCGAGTATGTCTTTTTGCGTCCACCCCTCTATCAACCAAACCGCTCAAAGGATGTTTGTGAAAATTGGCCTGTATGTGCTTACTATAAAGAGGACGGTTGATGATGAATATTCTGACGATTTTGACTACTGTGGCGCCTCCTAGTGGCATTTTTGCGCCTATGTCTGTATCTCCTAAACCATTTTCAGGATCTTTACGAAATTTAGTAAGTGTATTTATATGATGTTAACAACAGATGACGACGACTTTTGGACGGATCCAACTACCGGTGTGCCCCATAGTGGCAATTTTATTTTTTACGTTTTCCTTTTGTATCTTCAAAAGTCCTTAACGGATTTTCATGAAATTTAATAAGTAAGCACCTACATGTATTATTGAAATGACGCTATCCTTCCGTTTTTGGATGGATTTGACGCAATTTGCGCCACCTAGTGGGCATTTTACTGTATTCGAATCTGTTTTTTTGCGTCTACCCCTCTATCAACCAAACCGCTCAAAGGATGAATGTGGAAATTGGCATGTATGTGAGGACGATGGATGATGATTTTCCGACGATTTCGTCTACTGTGGCGACTCCAATTGGTAGTTTTGTTTTTGTTGCGTCTAGGGCTATATCTCCTAAACCGTTCACAGGAATTTAGCAAGTGTATTTATATGATGTTGACTACGCATGACGACGACTTTCAGACAGATCTGACTACTGCTATGCCCCCTAGTGACAATTTTAGTTTTTTACGTTTCACTCAGTATCTTCAAAGGCGGATTCAACAGACACTGTGCCCACTAGTAGCAATTTCATTTTATTCTGTTTTCCTTTGTTTCTCTGAAGTTCCTTGACAGATTTTTATAAAATATGGCATGTTCCTGTTTTTGGATGGATTGTATGTTTTTGCGCCATCTAGTGACTGTTTTTATGATACAAATAAATAACCTTAAAAGCACATCATTTACAATGCATTCGTGAAACATAAACAGAAGGAACTATTGGTCGCTATTCTATGTTTAGAACCTGGGTAAAATTCACATTTTATTATAAAATAAACACTTAAATATTACGGTTTTGGATTGTGAAACGCTATCATGAAGTTTGTCATTTACTTGTCTCCTTGTCTCATTTGATAGATGGATGGAAGAGATGCATCTACCTTGAAGGTGCAAACCTCCCATTTAATGTACTCCATACACGTGTGTGCCTAATATCTTCAAATATTTTGGCATTTCTTTCATGAAACGCCGGGCTAAAAAGTATTGCCAATATAACAAAAAGCAATCGATTTAACGCAGTTTTGTTGATTTACGAAAAGCTTGATTTCATAACTGGTCTCAGAAACTTACATCTCGACATAGGAGACACCGCAAATCTGTGTAATTACTGTGCAATTTGATAGGGTACCCTTTGATGTGTTCTTACTAATGTTAAAGGGTGCTTAGTTAAAGGCTTACAGTTCATTCAAAGTAAACCTTCTTTTCCTGCAGATGATCCACGTCTCTCAAACCGTATCCGGCGAAAATCCAACTGGAGCCACTGACTCTCTTGGGTACCATGACTACGCTGACGCATTAGCGGATTTTTTATTGGATCACGAGCTAAGCACTGGAACTACAATCGGTCTTCTTGGCAACTGGGGGGCTGGAAAAACGTTCTTGTTGAACATGTTGAAGAAACGAATAATGGAGAAAAACGCTGGTAATAATTTAAAATATTTTTGACAAACAACCGCCAGACCCGTTTCAATGAAACCGCTTTTGGTCACGAGGCACCGTTACAGGCAATTGCTATTACGTCGTTCATCCAGCCGTGTTGTATCAAAATATTTTTGGCAATGGGATGCCTTAAATACGACGCGCTTTTCCTCTACAAATGGAACCGTTTCTCTGAATGAGCAGGAAATTCAATGACTAGAATTCGACATTGGCTACGTGTGTTACTGCAGGCTTCACGGTAAGGAGAGATAAACTGGAAGTTTTCGTCTCAGGGGTCGGAGCTCTGCCTCCAAGACGCCTAGTCGGTACAGGCCGCGTCGCTCAGTTGCCTTTTTAGGTAATCCCATAGTGCACTGATTGCCAGGGCCAGGTCTCTTATCTTTGTACTCAAAATGAACTCGAAATTATTTTTGGCAATTTCACTGCTCCTATTGCGGGAGCTTAAGATAAGTGGTTATCAGGCTGTGCTCGAATACATCATAACTTATGCATATGAGTTTACAGTTCATCATAATTATGCATATGAGTTTACAGTTCATCATAATTATGCATATGAGTTTACAGTTCATCATAACTTATGCATATGAGTTTACAGTTCATCATAACTTATGCATATGAGTTTACAGTTCATCATAACTTATGCATATGAGTTTACAGTTCATCATAACTTATGCATATGAGTTTACAGTTCATCATAACTTATGCATATGAGTTTCCAGTTCAAGTTCGCACTTGAAAACCCTGATGTTCGTGCTCGAAACACAAGTAGAAACTCGAAATTTCGAGTTCAAACTTGAACTTTTATCTTTCATATTGGGTTTATAAACTGCAAACTAAGGCTATTTATATCATCCATGTAAGTCATTATGTACTCCAGCACAGAATAATAGACACTTATCTTGAATTCACAGTAAAGTAGAGTAGAATAATGCCGAACATAATTTTGAGTTACATTTCCAGTAAAGGACTGGAAACCGGGCCAGGGATACATGTAGGTTGTTTTGTCCTCGGCAATGAAGTTTGGCCACCGTGTATAGAACATGATTGGGACGTGAATGGAAATAAGTAACACTGGTCTGTGGTCTCATCGGTGCGTGCTGCATGGGCGGCCCAGCACTGAAAAGTGAGGGCGTGGCTATAGCCTCCCAACTCCCATAGACCATTGGCGCCGGAGCCTTGTAAAGTGGGGGATATAGCCCCCGACAGTCCCTTATGCTTCGCCGCTTATGTGCTGATATGGAGTGGTGCTGGGAAGCCCTGCTATCATAACCCGAAAAAATAAGGATTTTTGAAAAAGGTCTTCTTTCAGCTGGACTTGAAGCACATTTATACCGAAAAGTTCCCATTCATTTTATACTGAAGCAAAGAAAAAATGATTGAGAACCTTATCAAAAAATTGTTCCGATGTCTTTCCAAATAAGAAATAAACGGGCCACAAGCAACGTGAATCTCCCTGTTTTCGCGTAAAATACGCGATCACTAACGGGACTACGTCACAGCCAACAATGGCATGTCTGACGTGGAAATTATATGTGTGTGATATTTCAGGTTCACATTGTTTTTTACAAAACCTCTCTATTGTAATGGTGGGCGAGATACGTATTCGATTCTGATCTGCGAATGCTGACTCCCGTTCAGTAACGCTAGGACCTCGCTAAAAAGCAAGACTTCGCGAGATTACGTGAGATATTGCCATGCATTTTAAATAAGAACATTTGACTTTGACTAGGTTTTAGCTAGGTCCTAGTGTAGGTCCTAGCGTCTACTGAATGCACGCCTGGTAACGGCTACCTTAAGTAGCATAGCTCGTAAAATATTAATTATTGTTTTTGCATTTCTTTGGTTTCAGATGACAAAACCCAGAAAATAAAGTGGAGTGTTGAGGAGTGGAGGGCATACCCTTTGTGGGCTTATTTCGTCACGGTGTGCTGCATTCTCGCCGTTATAACTGGCTGGACGTGGCTCGCTGTACTGTTGGAAGCAGACGCCTTTGAAGACCTTGATTTCTATCTCTACGTTAGTACAAGGAACATCTGTATAGTTGTGATGCTCATTACAATTGTGCTTTGTTATCAGGTTTATTTACTTTGTCATTCACGGATGCGATTTCTATTCACCGGAACAGTGGTGGTCATTGTCTTTACTGTAGTTTTATACCTTTGTTCACCTGATCACCTTGCAGTCCTTTCCAACATGAGCAAGCTTTTTCGTTTCGCGAAGAGTGCATTACCCGATCGCCTTGCGGCCTTCACCAACGTGAACAAGCTTTTGCTTCAGGTGATGAGTACGTATTCTCTCGTGATTTCCACATCAATTGTTGTGCTCATTCATTTGGTATCCAGGTTTGTGAAGCACTTGGAAAACTTCCTAAAGATCGTACTTCTCGTCTTTTGCCAAACGCCTCCGTCACCCACTGAGAAGGCTAAAGTAAAGATAATTGAAGTTCAGTTTAGTGCTTGGGAATATGCAGGTTCTGATTTTCTTTGGGCAGGTATTGTATGTAACATGTCTGCTAAAGTGGAGGAGTATTTTGGATTCTGGAAAACAAGACTGTTTCAGGTTTTTCATGCGTTGACAGACATGTCAGTGGTGGATGATGAAGAACCGAATGTATCAGCAGACAGCCAGTACGTGAACATTCGACTACGACGAATTTCATCCTTACCCTGCTATGTAGTGGCTTGGTTCTGTTTCTGTGGGACGTCAGCCTTTTGTATTAGGGGTTTTGTTACGCTTGCTAAAAAATATTTCCCAGATGAAGCATTTCCTGCCGTAATTTTTTCAGTGATACTTCTTGTGGTGAGCAAATACAGCGCCATCAAATCATACCTGGTATCACCGGCGCAGCGTATAATGAACATGTACAAATCGTTTTCAAATTCTTCATTTGAAGAAGAGCTGGGTTTCATGTATCGAGTGAAGGGGGAAATAAATAATTTAGCTAAGTTTATCAAATACATGAATTGCGTCGACCAAAGGCATTATCGCCTGTTGATAGTAATCGATGACATTGATCGTTTAGAGAAGAAAAAGATCCGTAAAATTTTACAAGCAGTGAATGTTCTCCTATCTGACTCATCCCATCCTTTTATTTCGATTCTAGCCATTGACCCCAGAATTGCAGAATCCGCTGTAGAGCAGTCTTTCATGTCGAACAGGAGCTCCAAATCCTCTGATCTAAGTGGCCATGAATACTTGAAGAAAATTGTCCACCTTCCTTTCTTTATACCTGTACCGAACAGACATGATGTCAGAGTTTTTTATCAGGCTTTGACGAAAGGGAGTGATAGCTCTGATTCCGCATACAACAGAAGTAAAATTGAAAGTAAACGAGGTGAATTAGCTGGAGTTAATACTGGCGGTGAAGAAGGACGTAGAGTAGGAGGAGAAGCAGGGAGAAGAATAGTAGAACTGAAGAAACAAAATGGGGAGGAAATAATGGGAAGAGATAAAAAACAAGATAAATATGGTGAAACAACCGATATCAGGGATAGGGTCTCTAGAGACGATAAGCAGGCGGTAGCAGTAGCCATCGAAGAATACGACAAATGTGCCCAGTTTATTTATCGCAATCCAAGGAGCATGAAACGAATATTTAACGTCATGATGCTAACCTTGAAATTGTTTTGGAAAAATGAAATTAAACGAAAAGAAGACATCTCGGATTTGGCGATGTGGACGATATTATCAGAACAGTGGCCATGTGCAGCAAATTGGTTGGTCGCAATTTACGAGGATGAGAAAAATAATATTTCCTCAGATACTTGTGTTGTTGATCTTTTTGAAGGTAAAGAAGACGAACTGCATGAAATTAAAAAGACACCTGTTTTTGAAAGTATGGATCGCAATTCGGAAACGTTTTTTTCGTTTCTACGCACTCACCCGCGGAATGCCAGCGACTTGATGAAATTTACATCTGTTTCTGTCAACACCGATCACAGCATCAGAGATAAAATAGCAAGAATGAGGAGAAAACGCGAGCATAGTTCTGTTAACACGTAACTGTTGTCAAATAATACTCAACTAACAGTTAAATCTAGAACACCAACCATTAAAACCTAAAGGTCGTGTCAGAAAAAGGCACACAGGTGTGGTGCATGGATCAGTGCCAAATTTGGACTAATTAATAGCCTTTAAATTTTCACCGCATTTGTAGACTTGAGAAAACATCGATTTGCCTATTTATTATGTTTAATGGTCTTTCCTAAGTTTGATCCACATTGGGTTGAATTTTTACTGAAGGAACAATTATAGGTGACAGCAAATGTTTTTTTAGGATACGGAACTCGCCGACAAGAATTGTGTAATCTGATCCTTAGTTTCCACTCTATCAACGATCATTAACAAAAATTTGCGGTATAAATCAAGTAGTGTTATTCATTGACAGGAGAGCTGTGGCAGAGCACACACGCACAACTAATCGTGTCACCAAACGTTAAGCACAGTGTGACACCAAGTGGCAACACTGGACCGTCTGCTCGAATCCGCCTGACATCAAAATGAAAATCAGTTGATCCGAACGAGTGAGCATTCTCTGAATTAGGTCAAACACTTAAGGCCGTGGATGAACTGCTGTGTGTAGCAGATCAACTTTTCCCACATTGCCCTTTATTACTGCCTGGTTCTGTTCTCCTAACACTTTCAGAGAAATGGTATCTAACAAGAGTACCCGTACTATTCAATTGATTCATCAGTACAATCTTTCATGATAGCTATTGATTATTGGTATTTTACATCATAAGCGGAATTAAGTACTAGGGCCTCATCCCCATACGGATAAAAGAAAAACGTACTAGGAAAGTCTTCTTAAATGATTACACGAATATCATGCTTAATTTCAAGATCCGGTTGCCGCTTTGCGACATCTTAAACCCGCCAATCTCAGTCTTTTGTACTATTCTTGTGTATCGAAAATGCTTTTGGACATAGTTGTAGACATTGCTGTACGCTTTTATTAGATTGGATACCAAACAGTTATGTTTGAAATTCTCATTGGGTTAACAAACATGGATAAAGTATATGCTAACTTGTTTACAATATTGATCTAGAACCCGAATGGGTGCAGTGATATAATTTGTGCCTTTTTCCTTTTAATTTGATGTTTCATTCTTCGCATCAATAGGTTTTACATTGTGATTTGATGTTTGATAGTTGTATAAAATTCAAGGACTTGTAATATCTGCTGTATTAGCTTGATTGTTGCATTATGTCACACTCTTTAACCATGGCAACGTAGCGCGCGAGAGTGTGGCGTCATTGTATTAGTATGATGCATCTGACCCGTGTTTGTTTGCTTTATTTGTTTAGTTTTTTAATAAATAGTTGTGTCAGTGTCGTGATGTGACTCAGATTCAGTTTTTCAATATTCAATATATTGAGGCGTCGTTGTTACTAACATAAATAACGAATCGCTCGAAACTTGGGGACTATTTTAATATTTTAATACATTTTGAAACCGACGCTCGTTGTTTTGATTTACTACTTTCACAATCTAAAAAAGAGGGTAATTGTTACGACATGGATTTTACTGATTTTGTGTTGCAAACATTCCAGGGACATATATTCACCAGATGGATGTTTTGTACTCAAAGTAAACACCATAAATGGGATTTTTGTTTAGTGTCTAATGTTTTACAATTCAACGAAAAACTATCTAAAATGCGCATGCTGAGTGCTGTCTCTCCACGTGATGACATTATACAGAAAACATCGCATTGTACGCGAAGTTCACCAGACTGCTGTCATCCCTAAAGTGACACCTTTTGTTTCGCTATAACCTTAGCTTTAACAACACCTCCAGAGTTTATCGTACCACTGACTGTACAAAATTATTCCTCGATTTTGTGCCGGTCTCATTGAACTTCAGCCTTTTCCACATGCTCCTCCCAATGAAAAATTTAGACCCTACCTCAACGTTAGTATAAAACATCTTCAACCTACATGAAAAAAATTAAAACTAGAAGGTCTTTAAAATTCGATTTTCTACTTTTTACCAATTTACCAGTACTTGGATCGTGTAACATTGCCGTTTTAAGAAAATTAAGCCAAACTTTGTCGTAGAGCAAAACAATGACATCAATAACACTGTTAAATTTTATTTGATATCAATGTTCAGCGTGAGATCTTGGAAACACAGTTTTCTAAAATATCAAAATTAAAAGGTTTTCATAGTTCTCCATGCAGAAGAAAGACGTGTCTTGGGTATGTCATGTTCACAGCGCTAAAGTATCTGAACATTTCATGATAAATCCTGATGTTCCAAAGTTAGCAAAATTCGGACATTTTTCTATGGTAGTATATAGCCTTAGAATGTATCTGGACATGTTCGGCTGTATAGATTATATCATTATGATTTAAAACAAGAGTAATATAAAATCATGAAGCATTTTCGATTTGATATCCTATTCTCATATGTTAGGGGAATCTGTATTAAGATATTCATATACGTTGTGTGAATGGCTATTACTGTCCAACTTTTGCCCTGACGATTCTATGGAATGGTGCCGAACCTGACTTTGCGGCACTCCATCGAGCTAATAGGTAGATTTTCAATTCCACGGCTAATTCACCAAAATAACCACGTGCACAATTTTTTTTCGTTTGGCTCACTAGTGTAGTATTTTCGTGACTCGAATTTTACTCTCCAACTTTGGCTGGTTTATGTTCGTGATGTCTTCAGTCCCGCCGTGATGGCCTGATCGGGTTCCGAGCCATAAGATGTCCGGGATAGCAAACGTTTTGTGTGTTTAGCACTGACAAGAAATCGCAACTCTAAAATTAAAACACACAGCTGTGTAATCCTGTCTGTATTTCACAGACGAAAATTTTGAACATATCACCGAACAAACTCCAAACTCACGCGACCGACCTCGGTAAGTTAGCCTACCGAGCATTGTAGGCTACGGCACTTTCAAATTCCTAAAAATCCGTAACGGTGAAATAAAATAACACATTTTTTCAATATATCGATGTATTTGTAAATGTTTTACATAGAAGTTCGAAGATTTATTGTTGTAAAACGACCAATTCAAGTAAAAAACTGACACCAAAAAGCGTGTTGTGAACTGCTTAGCAGGCTGTATTCGAACCTCTGAATTTCAAAACTTGCGCCTGCCGTCAGCAATCGTGATTTGTAAATCGGTTAACATTCCCCTACATTCATGGTTTCGCTGGATACTGAGAAACGTCAACTTTTTCGGCTTAGTTATAGCTTGAATTGACGTAAAGTAGAACTTTATCTGTCGCGTACACAGATGAAACTGCGCGTTAAGATTTTCTGTTCCATGCTCTTTCTGAGTTAACCCACTTGTTGACTAATTTCTACGTTTACCACCCATCAGGGATATAAATGTACATGTATTCAACCATATTTATCACTCAATTGGGAAGTTATACCCGAAAACTCATATACAAAGACCTTGGCTTGCTACGAGCCCATAATCTTACATTTACTCCTCATTGTCGCGAACTTGCTCATCAAGTACAAAAATTAATTAATCCAATTATCTTTCGTCATCTCACCTCCATGCATCTTGAAACTCTGTTGAAGTCTTTTATACTTCCACATCTACTTTACTGTGACATAATCTACCACTCCACAAACGCTGGCATACTTCTCCAAATAGAAAGACTACTTTACCAAGCAGCTTTAGCCATAACAGTAGCATACAGAGAACCCAACACAGTCAAGGTTCTAAATAGTCTTAACTGGAGCAAACTAGCAACCTGTCGTAAACTCCACCTGTCCATGTATACATTCAACTCTTAAACAACATATGATTTTCTAGCAAAATCCTCTTTGACTCATACAAAAGACTTAACACAAGACCAGAACTACGGCAATGCAATATGTTCACTATACCATCTTCCTTCTGCCAGTCGTTCGAGAGATCTGCGATAGTAATTTGCAATGACAACTGAAATTCCTTACCATGCAAAATAAAAGCGTCACTTTTAAAAATTACTTTAAACTGCATACCACAACTCAAGTCTTGCAGGTCCCAGTGACATCATTTCAACTTCCTAGCATCCTACACAGATCAAAATGCGGACTATTCCTAAACAACAAGAAATTAAGACATAATATTAATAATATTTCACCTCTGAAATACTGTGGAGACACTCAGACATATGCTTGTGTTTTTTTGCTCGCTAACTATGCAGGGTGCAGAGCGTACAGCTTTTCCTCAATGTTTACAAAAATATTCTGATATTCCTCAAACGTATAACACAATGTAAACAACTCAACACAAAGGAAAATAAGGTTTTATTCGAAAAAATATTACATTTTCTTCTTAGTAACAAATTCCTTTGGGTGAGTCAATAAAATTGTATACATGTAAAATAACTTATTGTGTATGAAAATTATCTATTTACATTCGTAATCGTATGTCATTGTAATCTCAACATCAGTTTTTAATTTATCTATCTGTGGATACTTATATTTATTGTATATAGATTTCGTGCAGTGAAGATTTCACATTTCATAATAAACTTAAAACATCTGCAAAATTGTTTGAACACACACTTCCGATAACAGTTGTACTGCATGGAGGTCGGAAAACAACACCTTAGCCTAGGGGTGCTATTTGTTCGGAATAAAACTCTACACTCAGCGGAACAATTATGAGGTAACTGACCAAAATACATGATTAAAAGGTACATGATATTTCTAGACATACATGTACTTGTTTCATTCTCAAGTGAGGATAAAATCACTCAGTAATGCCACAACAGAGCAAAAGCTGAAGACATACACAGTGGGACACGGCAGGTGTGCAATACTGCACAGACTGAAAGCAGTGGCGGATCTACGTTTTCAGTAAGGGGGGGGGGTTTAGGAATCCCGCAAAGGTCGAATCCGAGGCGCGTGGCGCAGAGCGGGGGGGAGGTCGGGAGGGGGG
>NMRA01000546.1:116105-142994 GCA_002633005.1 Phoronis australis
GGGGGTTTAAGCCCCCTGAACCCCCACCGTAGATCCGCCTCTGGAAAGGGGTAACATGAAAGTCACGCAAACAGGTGTAACGTGCGGCGTGACCCTGTTTCTGCTGTTCATTCAAAACCGGCTTCTCAAATGCAGTCAGAAGAGACTCCAATACTTTCAATCGCAGCACATCGTGCTCCACGTACCAAATTGGCGTGTTTTCGAAAATTTCGTGAAGGATTATTTTACGTTCATGACTGCGAGGTCTCAGCACAAGCAACAAAAGGCCGATAACAGTTGTACTGCATGGAGGTCGGAAAACAACACCTTAGCCTAGGGGTGCTATTTGCAGCTTTTTGAATCAAAAGGTGATTCCTGCGGTGACGTCTAGGCAAAAGCAAGCCAATACGGCGAACAGTTCTTACATTTGACAATTTGCGGCAATACTGGGAACACAGTGATGCTCTTAAAGGAGAATGTCATCCAAAATGAACCTGTTTTGTATCAATTTAGATGGAGTAGTTCCACTCGATAACAGCAAGTACAGCTATTTTACCTGACATCTGACGGCAGACGGAGATGTTGAAATTAATCAATGACCTCAGATGTTCGAATGCAGTCTGTTCAGCAGTACGTTCACAACACACTTACTGGTGTCAGCTTATCGGATGAATTCATCGTTTAACACCATTAAATAATCAAAATTCGATGTAAAACTCTTTCAAATACATCGAGTTATTGAACAAACGTGTTATTTTATTTTGCTGTTACAGATTTTGGTATTTGAACGTACCGTATTCTACAAAAGTTCGGTAGTCAAATTTACCAAGGTCGGTCGCGAGAGTTTGGGGCAAGTTCGGTGATAAATTGAATTATTTGTCCGTGAAATACAGACAGGAGAACATAGCAGTGTGTTATAATTTTAGATTTTTTTCAGTTCTGAACACACAAAACGCTTGCTACCCCGACCAGTGGCTTGGAAGCCGATCATGCCCATCGCGGCCGGACTGAACACATCACGAACTTAAACCAGCCAAAGTTCGAAACCAAACTTCCAGTCACGATAAGGCTAAACCATTGAGCCAAACAGAAAATGTACACTGTTTTGGTGAATTAGTCGGGAAACTGTGTTCTTTTTGAATCACTGGGTTAATAATTTTTACGCTCTATATGAAAACAGACTACTTGTTTAGGATTACATGTACCAGGCTATCCCGAAAACATTATTTTCGAAATTTTACCCCTTGGAGTGTACGCGAAACGCCAAGTATTGTGTTCTTACGCCAAAGGGCTCGGAAGACTCTTGCCTTGGTGCGAAGCTGTTTACTAAATTAAATATACACATTTGCTCCGTTGTAGTTAAAAACTGACCGAATAAAATCTTCCTAGAGTAATCTGAATTATTTACCAGCGTTGCAAAAATTGGTTTGCTACAATTATTTTGCTGCTAAAATTATGATGTATTCTTTTGTGTCGACTTTCGACGCAATGAAATATTGCGTCACCTATTAGCCAGTTTCTTTTTCCCAGATTCTTCAATCAAACTTTCTCACTCGAGGTTGCGTAAACGTCAGAGCAATTGATCAGAATTGGTTTCACTCCATTTTATGTTTTTGGAATTTTGATATCAGTGAACCGAATTTTAGAACAAATTTTGCTGAGATGTTGTCATCATCTAATGGGAGATGTCGAAAACATTTTGGAAGTGGCGCATGTCAAGAACGAACCCTTTTCAAAACGACGACATACGTTTTTCGTTACGAAAGATAGAGAATTACGCAAGAAGATGACGTCGGGTGTTTTTCGCTTAATCGGCCGTAACGGGCAACTTGAATGCCAATTGCCTTCCAGATTGTGCATGCACACCCGCCGGTCTTGAGCTTATGTTGATACAAGCTTCACGACGAGGTGACAAGCGTAACTATCAGGGCTGTGTGAAGTTTCGAGGTCTGTTTGATCTTAATACGCAGTGGCACTTTGCTGTATTTTGAAAATAGTCTTCATACAGCTAGCTGGCTAGATAGGAAGGCTCTAGCTTCGAAACGATTTTTTACTGCTAAAGTGACAACAAATTCAGAATAATGATGGATTACACTATAAACCGTTCACAGTCTTCCGTTTTCATGCGCCCATGATTTAATATCGGCGCTATGTTCAAACCATAGTTTATATTGTTCCTAAAATAAACTTGGGTTCTATTTCTGTACCAACATATTAAGAAATTATACAGAAATAAACAATAATTATCTGTGGTAAAGCGCAATTTACAGCGTGATGAAGTGATGATCAAGAGCAATAACGGATGAGCGCAAATACGTGCTGCCTGTTGAGCATTCCCGGCATGTAAATACTTGAGGTCGTAAAACATCCAGTGTTGTATTCTGATTTTTATGCAATTTTTCTGTAAATTTGAAATTTTGTGATTGTTTTGATGCATAATGTACTGAACAAATCTCATATCTAAAGTTAGAAATTATGCTTCTGCGATATCACTTAACGTTTGATTTTACCACGCCGTCATTAATTCAACATAAAGTTTTAGGGTGGTGTAATGTCACACACTTCGTATTTGTAGGTTGATTCCATTTTACCTCCTTTCAATAGTTGAACAAAAGTTGATAAACCGATGTCAAGACCGGAGTTGCCAATGGTGAACGAACAGCGAACAGTTAAATGTTTGTTTGTCCAAAGTTCACCCGCTAAGTCATAAAATGGTGATTGCCGACCAAGGACACGCTTAATCCGAATTGGTCGTCTAAGGTAGGCGACCACTTAGCCGACCCAAGTGCCGACCACAGAGGCGACTCGGCAGACGGCTCCTAGCCGACCGTTGTTGGTCGGCTGCTGGTCGGCTAGACGACCGGTCGATGGCCGGTCGTCGACCAATTTCCGACCGGTCGGACAAAAATTCGTGATGTGTGCTGTATTTATCTACCGAAACAGAACTAAAAAAATGCTAATGCTAAAATGATCATTTTCATTGACTACGTTATACCAATAAGCAACTTTACCCGACAGTTATTTTGTCGACGCAATGAATACTTGGATGCTGGGTCTGACAAGTGAAGCGTAGGGAGAGTTTGTTCAAGCCAGATTGTGTATGCTATAATTATCCCCAGATTTAGGACTCACCACCACTCGTCAATCAGTAAAACTATACAATTTCTGAAAGAACGATCAGGGTTTATAAAAATGCACATCATACGTACGAGTCATTGTTATTATAGCCTGGCCAATATTGTTACATGTGAGTCAACTTTTCATTTTTAATGAAGCTACATTCATAGTACAAATAACCTCGATTTTAGTGAAACATTTCAATAAGAACTTGCGGATATCTTTCAAGAACGTTGTTGGGAATTTCTACTGCTCATCAAGCTTAGTTTCTACTTCGAATTAGATTTTAAAAAGTAATTAAACCGTTTTTGTTAAAGAACAGTGGACGTGATAGTCTATTGCACAGTTCAATAAAATTAGGACGGCGTATTTGAGATTGGCTGAAATGTATCAATCAAATTCACCTAGCTGTTTTCGATAACACGTGCTCCTTCTTTTAGATGAAGGCGATATGCACAAAATAATGATAAAAACAAATTGCGACTTTTCTGCAAGTCGTGAATCACCGGAATAGATGCCGATGACTTGTGCGGTATAACAAAATTTGTTTTTACTGTGCGATGTCTAAATATTCAAACTTAACAATAAAAACTGACCTCATGATGACGACACTATGTAAGCTTTGTCTGGACACAAACTCCCTGAAACAGTCTCTTGAGTTGAAGTTCCTCTCCGTGTAAATGAATGTGGATATGGAATCCGTCGCCAATGACGGGACCGTTTAAGAAGTTGTTTGCATATCCTAACGACTAGGAGTACGTACAGTTGCGACACCCAATGTGTCAATCATGATATTTTCACGGAATTCCGCCATCGATTGCTTGGTGCGCGCTTAGTGATTTGCCGACGATAAAATGTAAGGTGCATGAGTTTCTAGTTTGCACTATTGTGTGGTTTGTCCGTGTGATATAAAAATACGTACTCGGTGACACATTTTAGGTGTTGTGAGAAATGCATATATTTCACAGCAAACATAAAATCACAAATAGTCATGGCGACACTATTTATGTGCATTCGTTCTCAACGGTCGTAGGCACGCAGACGCACAATTCTATCATGATCAAAATTACGCTGGCCTTCGATTTTTGTGTCATCTTTCCATGTTATGAACACCTCGTTGACGGAATATTATTGCGACTCTCTGAAAGAAAGGACTTTGGGTTCAAACGGAAGTGCTCTAAGTACGGTGGGAGATTCGATTTCAGTGACCGCTTTGTTACTATTCAACTTTGATAGTAGTAAACACATTTTCAGATGGGTCTATGAACTCGTGTTATTCTGGCAAATGTAGGCAAGATGTCACTTTTCACGTGAACTAGAAACGAAGGTAAGCGATTCATCCACACAGGTATACAATATTGGAAAAAAATAAAATTCATAAACGAAGTCCTACATATTCTTAAATTGGCACTTCACCAGCCTTTGGCCATCAAAATATGGAACTAATATTTCAGACATCATTTTGTTATAAAACTGTTCTCATAGGTTTCCCTTGTAAGGTATGATTTCTCAATTATCGAAAAACGGATACTCTTAAGTACAACTGTACCAGGAAGAACAAAAAATTGGCGTATTCCACGTAATTTCAATGTTTTCAGAAGTGATATTAAGAGGGAAGTTCAAGTTGTTATCAAAACAAGTATAATGTTTTATAGCTTAAGTTTTCTGCTACAAATAACACCATTCCCATCCCGGAATACTTTATATTTGTGGCACAAAAGTGTTTAAAATGTGACAAATGTACCCTACAAAGACACCGTTTCCTTGGCATTTCCCATAGGTTCACTTTCACTTGTCTACCGCTAGATGTCCTCTGTTTGCCAGGTCTTCATTATCCCCTCTTGCTACCAAAGTGAACGCGATGATGGCTGAGCTTTGTTCCTTGCAGCTGCTCTGAATTGCCGTAAAAAGAAAAGTGACAATTGGCCACCAAATAACTCAGATGGCATAAGTCGTTTTATACTGTCACTTTACTTTTTATATTTTGGAAAACATGACGCTAAAATGAACAGGGAAATTGACGGGTATTCCGAAATGGCCTCTACACATAACACTTTAATCGGTGGGAGGTATTAAAATCACCTGAGAAACCTAAAACCACGTACTGAACATACATGTAGCAATGCAAAAGTCAACCTAAAACCACGTACTGAACATACATGTAGCAATGCAAAAGTCAACCTAAAACCACGTACTGAACATACATGTAGCAATGCAAAAGTCCTTTTCTTGACTGTGGTGGATCTACTGTAAATCTAGATGACGAGAAAACCATCCGACAGGTGGTGTTGCGGCATCATGTAACCTAGGCTGGGTCGTCGAAACCTGATTCGCAAAAGGATGACGGTTGAACTGGTGGCGACTGAGGGAGTTGTTTCCTTATAAGTAAACCTTTCTTTGCTAATAGTTTATTGGAATGAAGAGTTTTTTGTCACCCTGACTGTCCACAGACTTCGTGCCTCATGAACGAAACCACCGGACTGTCAGATTTGACTGAGCGAGGAGAAACGGAGGGGGGGGGGGTGAGGTCGGCGATCAGGGGCAGATTGGCTTTTAGGATTAGTGTCGGGAGGGAGATTAGGGGCACTGGACGTGAGGCGGATAAATGATGGTGACCGGGATCGATCAGAATCATCTGATCTGCCAACGTCAATGAAATGATCTAAAAACCTAGCGTTACAAAGCTACTGACAGACCAAGTCATTTCAAAGATGAGTTAAATATGGATCATTCTTTAGAAAGGAAGGTTACTTTTTCATCACGTAGTAGATACTAGACTCCCCACATTTATGCAGGAGGGTGAGGATGCGAAGTTGTACCTATGTAAATGGTTCCCTACTTACTTCACTCAGATTAGGTAACACATTACAAAGACCTTTTTTAAAATCAATATAATTCATAAAATATATAATTTGGGAATGTTGCACCCCTACAAAAGCGTCGTGTCAAGTGGAACCGTTGTGGTGAGAAAATTAAATAGGATTAACAAATTTCTTGTTTCAAACGGGTATTGATTTAGATTTCTTTTGCCTTCACTCTGAAACTATATTTGTACTCACGTGACTTCCGGCCTAATAGTTTACTGCACATGGAACAAACAAAAATACATGCAAATTGAAATGGTTACTCACTAAAAGCAAGACTTCACCAATACACTCGAAAAAAGGTAATGTGCGACTGTTTAAACTAAAACTGGTTCTGTATGTTTAGAACACGTCCACTTTCAACCTTGGCTGTCTTGAAATTGATGCTGAAACGAAGCATTGTGTCCACAGCAACAATGCACAATATTCATGCATTGCCACCAAAGTCTGAAAGTAGTGAATAGCGTTTTGAATTCCTGACTCGAGTACACGAGCCTCAGTCCTTCAGCTAATCATATAGAATGTATGCTTATGCACACAAAATCAATTAAAACTCCAGGTAAAAAACGTTTCGTCAAAGAATAGCAAGGTATTGTTTGTGTTGCGAGATCAATGCGACGGGCGTAAGAGTGTCCCATGGTTATCACCTATGGGGCACCACCATTGTGTTTCTATTTGGTGCGTTTTTGTTGATACCTTGGACGCACATCGTCCGGTTACTGATCAATGCTAATCACTATCATCATTATAAGAAAGAATAAGAAAATGAACAGTGGTCACACCTATCTAACGGTCTCTATGCCACAAGCTGTCTGCATAGCTTAAAGTGGGTGTCCTAGTGTAGAACCCACTGAATTACTGTACATCAAGACTTATCACCATGAACACAGGATACGAAGGGTCTCATGTAGAAAGTTTGGCAACAGAGACATCTATCAAAGCACGCAAC
Source organism: Phoronis australis (assembly GCA_002633005.1). NCBI lineage: Eukaryota > Metazoa > Phoronida > Phoronidae > Phoronis > Phoronis australis. The sequence continues at coordinate 123,015 of NMRA01000546.1, forward strand.
GCACTAGAGATCATTTGGTAACTAATATGGCACATTCTCCTCGAGATGAACGAACATTTTTGTCAATCGGTTATTGCACCGTGTTAGAATTTTCAAAAGGCCTCCTTTCACGTGACCGGAGGCCGATTTAAAATAATCACAAGGCACATCAACCTCGGCGATACGCCCATTCTGCCAATTATGAATGCCCTTACTAAAAACGTACATGTAGAACTGCCATATTATACGACAAACGTCTTCCCAAGGTGTCATAATGAAGTTCTATCTTAACCTTTATGCAACTCTTATACTAACAGGGTTTGCATGCAAATGGGGGAGAAAGGGTCAAAGGTCATTCCAGAGTGTTCAGCAAATTCCTGGTCACATAAAAAATGCTGGAAACGCCTTACCCCGACGCCAAACATAAGCTGCGTCTATGTCCCCGTTTAGGGCCTACTCTCCCTCGTTTATTTGTAATAGCAAGCAGTTTAAAATGAGAGACATGGCTTAATTGTACGAGTGCCGGTCTATCTCTAGAAATATATTTCTGGACAGTGGCGGTTGACTATGATATTTACCTATGCCATAGAAATAATAATGAATCTTTTGCGTGTAAAATAATCCAATTGTAAACCAATACGTAGTATTGTTGATCGCGCACATTTAACTAAAACAATTGTCCTACTCTTGGAAGTCGATCTCACTTAGTGATGTTTTATGGCTTTCCCGACACAACTTACAAATGTCCCCCTTTTGACTCATTACAAAACTGATATTTTATCAGATATACTGTTGTAATTTCCCTCTTGAGAGAGCTTTATTTTTAGCACGGGGTTTAAAATAAAACAACAGGAGGTTTCATTGTTTTAAGGCAACCGTAACTTCTCCTTCGAATTTAAAGCCACAGTCTTACTCTTTCTCATGTCATACATGTGTTTTTGGCTCAGACCCAAATGTCCCGCTTTTCAACTCGGGAGTCCCGTTGTTTTTGAATGTCGAAAGTTGACAACTATGCCGCAGATATTCAAAATAACAAAATCTGTAACAATTTCAGAGTCCACTTTCTATAGTAACATAACAATCGTAAATTGCCTTCCAACGTATCTTGTTACGGCATCACACACTGTCGCGGCACGTATCAGGACCTCTAATGTTAGGGTTAGAGGAAATGAGTTTATTTTATAATCTAGTACACAAAGTCCAGTGCTGCCACCTACATGTATGTAGTGATCTATGCACAGAACAATATTGCCATGAATGTATAATTTATTTCTACAAAATAACAAAATTTTAACTCCACTTGTGAAGAGCAAAGCGCCACCTTTCGCCTTTACACTTCCTAACTCTCTGTGACAACAATTGACAGTGAACCTACAGTATAACAGTCTCAAAGAGTTACTGTTTGTCACAAGAGGATAATCCTGCTTCCATGTACTCACAACATCAATTAGTGTTCTTTAACTCCATGAAGTGCACGACTGCAGGTGACATTGGTACAATAATACCTCATGTAGTATGCTACTGTAGGGTTAACAATGTGATAATTTTATAAACTAATCTCCAAAGTAGGCAGATAACATTACCCCCAGCTACTTTCGAAAGCCATGCTTGTATTTTGTTCCAGAATGCAACAAATTCGAAAAACACGTGATCAAGGATTTCCAAGAAATCACGAACTGGACACTTGTCATTTTGTATTTTTCTCATTTAAATTGAATGTATCTTCATCAACTTTCCTATGAATCAAGACATGTCAAAACGTGCCTCGCCAGTCTTTCGTACTAAATTCACGTAGTCAAAATAAATTCATACATGACATGAAGATTAAACTATTGCAACAAATGCTTAAATAAATCGTTGATCTCTTACTTAGAAGAAGTTATAATTTGGTTAAAATTATAACACAGATTTTACTGGCCATACTTGTCTATATAAAATGTGTCTACTGTCTGAAGCTTTTTATTTTTTTTTAGATAAAACATACTCAAACATGTACATGTTAATAAACTCACGACAAACACAGAGCACGCTGACCTACCAGTCAAAATATTACTACAAAAATCAAAGATAAATACTTTTGTCCGAACGCATTCAATACCCGAAAAAAGAAAATTTCCAGTTAAATTGTGCATTAAACAGTATCTAAGAACATTTACTCAAAGTATTTTCAATACTTGTGCACAGCTGTAAGCGAGTTATGAATGTCTACGTTTAACGATGTGAGCGATAAGTTTGCTGTAAAGAGTCCTGTAGTTATAAAAACAAGTGACGCAGAGATGTTGGTAACAAGAAGCCAGGATACCGATGGTTAGTCCAATACAACAGGTGTTGGAAATGGGAACACGTAATTTACATGTACAATAGTTGGCGATGGAAAAAGGGTTCAGCAACGAAATGTTTCCTTGTGCCACTGTATAATGAGTACAACAAAGAAGATCAAAAGAATTTAACACTGCAGTTTTAGATACTGGCATTCGTCATGTAAACTATTTTACTTGCAACAGTACGTGATCAACGGTACTGTTGGGAGTTCGTATTTTATTGCCGTTGACCCGAGTCGATGTGTATTGGAAGTTACTATGCTTACTGCGTGGGATGAATTGGTTAAAATTCAAGTGCTATTTTTAAATTTTAGATCTGTTGGTGATGGACGAGACCTTGAAACTAAGAAAATGTTTTTATATAGTTGAGAAAACTCGTTAAATCTGCATATTCAATAAGAATAAGACTTTTTAGCCTCACCATGGCAACCGAATCATGCTCTTCTTCTGATTTTTTAGTATAAGTCCGCAACAAAAATTACACTCAGACTCAGAGTAGAAATCTGTGGCTTTATGGCCAAATATCTCATTGATATGGACGCCCACTTTGTCACTTGATCCCAGGGCTACAAGAAGTTTAGGAATTTGACGATTCAAGTTATTTGTTTTAAATACAGATGTGATGTCATCTTACATTAGGAAGCCATTACTATGTCAAGTTATACATCAGTTAAAAGAGGACATTTCTTAACTTGATTCCATTAATTCACCATTCGCTTTTCAAAGTAAAGGTGTAAACTTAAAGGTACATGAAGATCTAATCTGTGCATGTCATGCATTCTTTAGTTCAGCTGTCACCAATAGGTGGAGCTGGAAGTTGTGTGTATAGCCGGTTTGAGTCTCGTGTCGGGTGCGGTTTTTCAGGCAGCAGATAGGGGAGGTGGTTTGAACTTGCGGACTGATTTACCTGCAACTCTTGATGGAGCTTTCGCCCGCCAGCTTTGGTCACAGTTATGGAGGTTTTTGAACTCAAAGGACTGCTCTGTATGTGATTAGCAATAAAGCCCTTGCCCTTCCCGCCAGTTCACGTCAGCGATGTTGGGTTATCGTCAGGACTCTGAACTCAATCAATTCCTCTCCCACCGGCTTGTTTTCTTATTTATATTACACTTTGTTATTTTGTTACTTGTTTGAAAACTCGTTGTTTTAACTGCACTATGATACATAACACACATGTACATGTATGGCATAGCAAGTCTAGCGACTTGTTTTAATTTTGCAGTATTATCTGGCTTTGTTGTCGCTTCATGTTCGGTTAAAAAAAGCGGACGCAGTGGTCGGAAGTTGTAATTATTCGATGCACTGTAAAACCACAAACCTTCCAAGCTCAAATAGCCAATTATTTTTAAATGTATTTACGTGAAATACACCTGCAACAATTTATTAAGATTTGAATTAGTTAATGAGTATAATCGGGACTTACTCTGGTCGAAATTTTTACAGTCCAGGACGACCCGGTTAAATTTAAATTCAAGAAGTGACCTGGTGGATCGATTTGGTGAAAAAAAACAACCGCCGGATGGAGTACATTAACCCCAATCATAAATTCCTTTGAACTGTACAAGTAACAGGCTTGCTTGAATACTTACCCAGTTATCCCAATCCCATGAATTGTTCTTATTCTCACGACCTACATGTACAGCTGTAGTGTGTTTTGTTGGGAACTACCTGTAAGTTGATTTTTATATTAAATATGCTAAAATTGGTTGTGTCTGGCTTTCATACTCTACCTCATTTTTTATTTTTAAATGTCAGGATTAGCTTGCCATTGCTACAATACCGATTCACTGATTGGAAATTGGACAGGATGTAACAAAATTCGATGGCATTGTAACTTTATATTTAATAGACGCGTTTTGTTTTTCTCATCCTATCCTAACGAAACATGTATTCAAAATAAAAACAGAAAATAATGTGTTTGGGTTATTGTCAGTCTCAGGAGGAAAAACGAGTAATTATTCATGCACAAAATTTACTTATTGTAATTTATCAAGAAACTGGTTTTAATAATGCAATATCATATTTATAAAACCAGTAACTGGAGAAAGTTGTTGGAAGAGAGTTGCCCTTAAATGGCCGTGTGGCTTAAATGCAAGACTGGTTTGTAAAATGTCGGAGAGAGGTAAAATGGCGTGTAGGGGTAAAATGGCGGAGAGGGGTAAAATGGCGGAGAGGGTTAAAATGTCGGGGAGGGGTAAAAATGCGGAGAGGGGTTCTATCCGGCTAATTATGGAAGATGTAACATAAACTTCGCGGAAAATGATAGTTATTAGAACCCCCGCTTCGTGGGGCTGCCAGCAACTTGGCTGTGCAAGTACAGCGATTTTGCTAAATGGTATGACTTGCAATGACCGTAGCCAAGAATATTGGTAGCAACGGTCTTAACATAGTATCGGCTGGTAAATTCATGCTCCGGTTTCGAATTGAAAAAATCCTAAAAATCTATCCCTACATTTTTAATAAAATTTCAAGAACGACAAAAAACCTATATCATTTTAAAGTTCATGACCTCAATGGCAGGAGAATATGTGCTTTGCGTGTACAAACCTCCTTTGATTCACATTTTGTCCATTTCCGTGTAACATTATCTTGCTGCACGGAATACGAATGCGCGTGTACAGTGCTGAGCTTAAAAGAATTTAATAAAGCACTGCATTATTTATCGCGTTCCTACGACACCGAAGGTTCTGATAAAATGTGATTTTTATAAATAACATTCATGGGATTTAATAATAGGTCCATACAATGAAAAATAAGGGAAGGCAATACACCGGTACTTGGCCGTTTGTTAAACTCGATTGCTGACGAGTCCCTGCAACAGCCCAACTCGCCATCTTCATCTTTTGCAGATTCCAGCTGTTGACTGGCATTGGCATGTCATCCTATTGGGAAATATTTTAATTGCGCAGTCAGATCGACGATATTTCGTTGACAAATAATATGTAGAAACTTGAAAGTAATTATAAGTACCAGTACATGTTACAGAGAATGTTTAGTTAAGTAAAAAAACAAATTTGGCACCACCTAATGGAAAATTGTTGCTACGCCAATGTACATGTATGTAGGCAAGTAAAACCCTTCATCAAACACCTGATCAGATCATTGTTCAGTGTCTAGTCTGCAAAAAAGACATGGTTATATCTACTGAAGTAGTAACCAAAGTTAAAAGCACATTACATGTCTACATAACAATCGTGGTTTTTGCAGTTAGACCTTCTAAGTAGTATTGGCATCAGTCAGACCAGCTTGAATGGTGTTGGCGTCAACTCTTCCTGGAGACAATATTAAAACTATATTTATTGCTCTTCCTGCATCACGTTATATATAAGACTACTGGACCATCCCTAGTTTTAAAACTTTGACCTTAACCTGAATTGGGGTTCATTACGTAGAATTGTTGTGAGGACTTGACTGGGACCTCAGGGGTATCACACTTCACTGATTTATCCACATTATTTTGAAGACGCTTTATCTGGTCACGCACTGTGTCATAAAAGAGATAAGCATACCTGCAGCAATTAGAATTACTCTCGATTATCACATTGGTCTAGACTCACAGTTTAACTGTAAAGTGGTTTTCTGTTGACTCCAGACAGTCCGGAGTTGCACCATATGCTAACTGAGGACGGTCTCTCACGACGATTTATCGTTATGTTGTTGTTAAACTTCAATATGTTCGTATTGGTGCTAAAAAGTAGTGTTTCTAAATGTAATTTAAAATTCCAATGTTTCGATAATCTAAATTACATTGAGAATTGTGGATGTATTATGTCTGTTCGAGTACACCGAAATACCATCAGTTTGCTAGTTTAGGTGATTTCAAAAACAACGTTAGCTGGCCTGTTAACCGCCCTTTTGTTACGTCAATAATTCTGGCCGGAAAACATCCCAAAAACATTCAACAATCACTAAATCATAAAAATGTGGTCTTCGATTGAAATTTGAACAAATTGTTCTAATACGCCATCTCACGTTTTTTTCTCTGACAAAGGTGACGTCCGACAGTCCGTCACCTTTCATGTTTCCCAAATGTTCTTACTGAGCCCCTCTAACAGGCGCACGTTTTTAATTCTGCTCCTAGTACACTGTCTCGGTTCAAACGCATCATTTCAAATTGAGATCTTCCCTGTACCATGCAAACATGGTTCCCCTTGCTAACACATGTTTCGGACGACAATCGCAATACTATTGTTGCGTACAAGCATCTGGAAGGCGTCCCAAATATATCAACATTCATTAAATTATAACACTGTGGTTCTAGTTTGAAATAACATTACTTTCGTATCCTCAAATTATTTCCGGTTTTACATGTACCAGCTATTTCCTATGATGATGCTTCCTGTTGTAATATTGGCCGTGTTAGCATAAATTTAGACTTATACTATTATGGAAGGCGGAGTCTTGCTAGAGAGTGACAGCCAACAGTTGTGTTAGAGGCACTGAACACTTTCACGGGAAATGACACGAGTTTGATTATATAATAACAGTGTTATTGAAGGGTGAGGAATAATTAACTGTGAACATAAGGCCGCTAAGGCACAACATGGTAATGTGACCGTCACAAGGTTTTGCAGAAAAGTTTTGCAATAGCATTCAAACCTATTGGATTGCCTCATGCATATTGCAAATTTTGTGCGCACAACGCTGGACGATTACATTAAAATTTTACACAGCGCAGTTTCGGAGGTCAGATTAAAAAGTGAAAGAAGTCGACTCTGCGTGAAATAATGAGATCCCAGCTCTTTTTACTTTCATTTGATTCCGAAAACAGCATTGAAACATAAGTTATCTTGAAGGAAGTTTTCATTTGACAGTTTCGGTAATTAAAGCTGGTGAAACAAGTACATTGATATGAGGAAAAAGTTATTAATAAATATCAGATTTGCTCCATATAATATTTTTACTTCAGTTGCTAAAACCGACCGTCTCAATAAAAAGAAACGTCTTAAGAGGACGGTGCATTCAAATAACAAACTGACAGTCCGGAACAATTCAGAACAACACTTCATACAAACTAAAGAAAAATAAAAAAACATATACCAGATGACGGGTACAATTGAAAAACAACGGTTTCAAACGAAATCAGACGAAAATGTCATTTTTATCCGACTATTTCAGGTTCTAGACTTTAGTATACATGTAACTGCTGTCGTAAGTAGTCGCTTTGATATGACATAAGTAAGAATTATTGCTTTTGCGGTATCAATCAGGAAATTGATATGGTATGAGGGTGAATTATAAATTATATCCGAGAAATCACTTTATTGATAAGGTTTAAGGATAAATTATTACTGATACCGTATATATCAGAGTGTTGACATGGTGTGGGATAAAATATTACCTAAACCGTATGAAGAAGCTACCCAATATATTACATGTACATGTCTATTACTTATACCGTATAAACTCAGCTTGTTAATATGGCTTATACCCATAATTCACCTCGTTGACATGGTAGAAAGATGAATGACTGCTTATACCGATAATTCAGCTTGCTGATGCGGTACAATGAAGGTATATTACTGATACCGCTTAAAGCAGGTCGCTGAAATGATATAAGCATGAAATGTTAACTTTTCCGCAAAAAATAACTATTTGAAACCTTATTTCAAGAAGGCAGTCTAGTTCAAATACTTAACAATATATTCCACAAAAAGTAATGTGTAACATGTCATGATGTTTATTTAATTGCTGCAAGTAGTTCATCCCTTTCAGTTGCCATCTTTTTTTCATCACATCACGTGACCTAATGAATATAAGTCCGAAAACATTTCTGCCCCCGACCGGGACTCGAAGCCATGACATTCTGCTAACCGTGCAGACGCTCTAGCCACTGAGCCATCGGGACCACTTTTCGGACTTTCAAGGAGGAATATTTGTAGGAGCACATCATTCATGCAATATACTTTTATTGACACACCGTGATTGCTTATAACTTGGGCCTTACTGCTTAATCATATCTTATTTCAAATGTTTTGATGTATATGCAGTGCAGATATACAATGGCATAGACAAGAGGTAGTCATTTTAACTTTCCATAATAACCACCAAATTTGTTACGTGACTTCTGTCCATGACCTACTTTTAGAGACTACGGAGTAGAGTATGTTATGTCTGGCAATGGATTTCTGCAATTGAATATGAAGTTAATTAAACATGCTAAAGCCGTACAAAAATATCGTGTATTTCTCAATAAAAATTCACTGGTCTATTGTGTTATGTTTCAATTTGATGAAGAGAAATATAATGCACAACTCATTCATTTCTGTATGAACGCTGACACATTCTTAGTGCGAATAATTTAAATCAGCGTCAATATTTTCTACATGTAATTTGCCATACTTCTGTTTTATACCTTTGTCCTACTGTCACGTACATAGAAATTCATTTGGTAATTTTTTATAATCAAATCTGAATTACTTATTTGTGAAGCTTTCACTTTAGCTTGGTATTCAAATTTTCTGAGCCGAAATGGCCACATTTAGTTTAATATGTTTAATTTTTCATTAATACAGTTTTAGGAATCGGAAAGGCTTATGCTGAAGAAGTGGCTTCTGCGGGGTATGGAAAAGTTCAAAACCAGCAACAAGGTACCCTTCTGGACAACTAAGTAAGGGGGCTAGAGAGAGGCTGAAATGTGTACTCCCAGAAGATGTGTCAAAGAAAATTTGTAACTTGAGGAACGAGTCGGGCAAAAAGTATTTGCCAAAGATTACCGGCTTACACCACAACAGGTCCAAAGTAATTTGATGAGATTTGCAACCCTCAGCATATGTGGGGAAACTGTGATAGCTGGATACAGGAGATATGACAGAGGAAGTGGAGCATGCATTGGAATGAGACAATCTGCGCTCTAAGATTGTCAATGATGTAGCATTGTAAAAATTCAAAGGGAGGAAACAGCACTGTGGCTGGACCTGTAAATACTCTGGCTGATCTGCTAAATCCAGTGGTGGCATTGTTATGTCAATGCAGCTGTGAAGAGAAGTAGGCTTGAGTTGTTGCAAGCTTTGTTTGCACCAGAACTGCTGTGTGAACAGCACAAATCTAAATTTACCTGGATTGAATTTTTGTCCAGGCACCGACCATGATCCTGGGCCAGTGGATTAAGTTGGTACAGCCACATGGTAATGGTACATTGTTCTTTTTGGTACAGCCACTGGGTTTTTGGTCTGACAGGATTTTTCAGTGAGGCTATCATATTTAGATGATTTCTGACCACTGATCTGTTTCTTTTCCTTGAAATTGCGTAATTGATCTGAATTTATGTTTCGGCATTTTATTTACCATCATAGATTTTTTGTTTTTAAATGGGTATTTACAGTATTACTGAAATTTGAGCCCCTGTTGCACTTAGGATAATTTTGTTAACTTGTTGTTATACCTGGGTTATAAACCCACATTCTGTCCACGAGAAATTTTGATCTAGACCATTTACATGTACCTCTATAAACTATGCTCATTTTGTTCATTATCCAGATGGGATGTGATTTCTGGAATTGCAGCGAATTGACAGTTTGCTATCCTCTATTGTGTACAAATTCACAAACTAATAGACTGGTCTCTAGCACTTGCATATTGCCAGATCTTTAGAAATTCTGAAATTGCTCAAAAGTGACCTGGAAATAATACCTATTTCATGATGGTAAAATTTCTAAATCAAAAGTTGTTTTATGTGATTTTAGACGAGTTTATGTCCACTTCAAATGATTTCTGTTGCAGTACTGAACAGTATTGGCACATTAGCTCTAGTGGCTCCTTGGTTTTTGGCGAATTGACCATTTTATGGTTCCCATGGGTAATTTTGTTACTGGTCTAGTATGTATATACAACTGTAATCGTAGAGCAATTGTAATGCAAAATATGTTGCAAAAGTATTTTTCCATGACCAAAGGTGGCACCATTGTGAATTGCAAGTTTGTGCTTGTTTAATGAACTTTTGCCTCATTTTCTGAGACTTTTTATTTCTCAGAGGCCGACTTTTTTACTCACTTCGCCAATTGGTGGTTCAGCGCATAGTCATTCGAATGATTTTAGAGAACTGCAAACCCGGAATTCCGTCAGGAAAATTTCTGCGGTCTTCGTTTTAAGTCGTGGGAAAAACCGTGGTCATGCCACCAAACTTATCATTCATTTGTTTGTACAATGCTTTGCGGGAACATTTGATCAACAGAAAATCTTACTTGAATATCTGTGAAGAAATACCCATTAGGACATTGGAAAGCATAACAATGTAAGTCAAAATAACCTACATTTGTCGAGTTCATGTCTAACAATGTTCACTGTGGAGGACATAATCGGCTTTTTACAAAATGGAGCCATGTATGGTATCTAGGACTACTACAGCCCTTGGTTGTGAGTAGTAAAACATTCAAAACACTCAGGAGGAACTAACTTGTTGCAGAATGTTGAAAAAACATGAAGGACAACCTGATTTTACGTGTTCACGCATCGATCTCAGATATAGGAAAAAATTCTCATTTTAGTACATTTGAGGTGCCAAAATGTACAACTAATCAACTGGCTGACAAAGGTTTTATTTTATGCAGTGAAAGTAACATGTTTTAGTCAACATTTTGGCCAAATTTCATTCTCATAACAGTGGGGGCAGATTTGGTACAGCAGTGTATTGAACATAACCTCAAAATGGCATAACGGGGGTACTGTGGTAAAACTACTAAATGAGGGTGCTAAATCGGAATATGTTTTCAAGACATCTGTGTAACAATCTATAGGCACCACTAAACAATGTCAAGTGAATAATACCGTAGCCGTCCGCGTTACCGCCCCGGGCGCTTAAATTGGGAATCTAAGAATACAGGGGGTGTGCGGTAACCCGAGCATGGGCGGTTAAAATCTAATTTTTTGAAATCTCAGGAGTTGTTGCTGACTGCACGGAGGACCGATATTACCCGAACGGAGCTACACTGACGTCGTACTTCAAACATATCAATTAAAATATAGGTCGGGGGGATTGAAGTAACGGATTTCGACGGCCTGCACACACGATGCAATGGCGTCGTGATCCTGAGCGTGATAGGGTGTTTACCTACCTCGGTCGCTGCTGGTCATCTCTTAGAACTAAGGTATTACTACACGTAGATAAGACAGATCAAACAAGACTTCGCTAGTTCGCGGCGTATTTTAGGGAAGCACTCGATTGTGTAAAGATTTGGTTCCCGCTGGTCACTTAGGCAACCAAGCACGTGCTAATGATTGACAGGTCTTCTTATTGAATACTTTGAGCAATGGAACATTTTATATACATTTTATATTTCTTTTTTAGTTCAAAGCCAAAACCGCTGCCGTTCAAAGCACATGCTCAACAATCGGACGATGCTATTATTAGTCAATAGGGGGTACTTGTTCAGTTTCCAAAATAATGAAGCAAATACACATCTTGTAAAACGTCATCAGGCAAATCAAATGTTTAAAAAAATAAATTTTTGACCACGTAGAACATTGACAGAATGCTCACTTGCGCTATTGACAAGTTGATTGTTTTGGGCTCTTGGCTTTTGTTGGACGCTTCCATTTTGGTGTCAGGAGTGAGTCATTAAAAACATGCGTTTAACCAAGACGGGAACAGCGACACAAGTTGGCTTGTCACAATGGACCATGTTTTTTCTCATTTCAATGCTCAGGGAGGTTATGTTTCGTAAACTCTTACGGGGAATCACAGAAAGGTGGGCCACAGACGTGATATCCCTGTCAAGAACTGGTTTGCTGGTTCTTCTGCAGCAAATGAAATACATTCGACAAGCGCTGTTTCTGTGATCAGTACATGTCAACATGAGTTCTGCGCGTGAGCCAAAGGAAACAATTGTGTCTCCTTCAGTAACAGGTATGAGAATACGGGTATTTTACCGCCATACTAAGGCAAAGGTCCCGGTTCCGCTAAAACGGATTAATTGTCACAGAAAGGTAAGCGAGTTGCGCACGTTTTGGAATCCTAACTCTGTGCGACGAAAGTTCACAGAACCACAGATACTCTTACGGAAGTCTCGATCATGATAAGTTGGGGGTGGGCGGTAAGCAGAGCAGGGGAGCTTAAAAGTGGAAATTTGAAATTTTCGGGGGTGGGCGGTAAGCCGAGCATGAGTGGTAACCCGGACGGGTACGGTAGTTCAACAGCTTTCATTCAAAGAAAAATATAAACAGTTAAATCTAGACAGTTTTTATAGCGTGAAAACAGGGCTGCGAAGCCGTAAAATGTGTTTGAGCCTATAACTTTGGTAAACGTAATATTTTAAGGAAATAGTTTACCACTGTTTATAGATCCCATAGCACTACCTATGTGCCAAATTTGGTGAAAATTGGTTGACCCCCAACTTGCTGCTGCATGGCTGGTGCTCTCGTGGACTAGTACTTAAATAATGAAAATAGTTATGTGACGTCACCAGCTGACAGCCAAAGTGGTGTCGAATATTGCGTGAGTATTATGAAAAGTTTAGAGTACGGATGATGCGGTAACATCAACTGGACAGACAATATTTCTGTTTTTGCGTTTCCAAAGCACCTCAATATCGCCCAGAAATGGCACAGTTTGTGCTACGTACGGATAGTACAAGGTGGAGGAAGCGGAACGTTCAAGCGGTAGGCTGTGCTCAGCCCGTTACGAAGAATTGTGTTTCAATCTGTCCCTGACCGTGATTTTACAAAGGTTTCTGCAAAGTTATCTGTATTTGATTAAAGAAATTTGTATTGTCTTGGATCATTCCTAGGAACGTAATTGTCAGGCAAATATTAAGTACGCTCCTGAGCATCAACAATGTGATTAAGACGATTGCTGTAAGTTTTCACAAGTCTATTCTGATTTATGATTTTGTGGGAATGCATACTAACCACACATACGCTAATGCCCAGTAGTATAAAATTTGATGCCGTGCAATTCGTTTCGGATCATGACAGTAACCGGTAGAGAGTATGTAGTCGACTCTGGACCGAAATATTCGACAAAACACAACGGTGGAAAAGCTTTCATTTTTGGAAAATAAAAGGCAGCAACGAGTATCAACTAGGAAGATTATTGTCACGGCGTGACAATAACGGACTCTGCGCGTGCGTATTACTGGAATTATTATGGGAAGTTTCTGACAGCAACCCGTTTACCAATATGAAAAGGAATTCTTTAAAATTGTAGGAGAAATTACATATTAATTTTTTGATGACCTTTCCACTAATTGACCTCTTCCGGTGCATTATGAGCCCAGATGAGGGACTAATTGTTAACTCGAATAAAAGTGTGGTTAATGCTAATAATCACCGATGTTTTACTTTAAGCACTTCAGAATACAAGCTAAATGAAGTGGTCAAACTTTCAGAGGAAAAATGCACCTAATGACCCCATGGGTGCATCAAATGACCTGAAAATTTAGCATTCATACTCAATCGCATTTAGTAAACAAATACGTAATTCTGAAGTCTCTAGCTCATTATTTTAGTTTCCACTCAATGACCTTTGACCTATTTCACCTGATTGGATGACCCGATTACTTAGAAAAGTATTTTTTAAATTGTCATGTTGACTTATACCTGTGCACCGAATTTGAAAAAGATAGCTTTGAAACTGAAGAAGTAGCATTTTGAAAATTATTACCTTTGCACCAAACGACCTCTTCCGGTGCAATATGGAATATGATTATATAACCAATCAAAATGTATATACCGTCAAAAGACTTATGCTGATTTTAAAGACCGTACCTGCACCCAATTTGGAGTTATTAAGCCTCAAAAGTGGTCGGAAGAAGAATAAGAATAAGAAGGATAAGAATAAAATTGAAAAAAACCCAGGAACAATAGTACTCTGCGCTTACACACGCAGAGTAATTACCAGAAATAAAACCCAGTTATCATCGCTATAATTAGATATGATGGTTCCTGACAAACGCACACAGCATTCCAAGAATTGAAACAAGTGTCTGATATTCGTGACTGGTGTTCTACAGTCTGGGAAAGACTTTGCTTAGATTAATAGTTTGAGAGATAAATACAATACTCGACAGTAAAATGGTTAGAAAATTTAATCATTATTGAATAAGTATAGGTTATCGACATACATAACAATACTACTGCCCTATCCGTATCTATCGAATATCTGCTAGATTGTAACGCACCAAGTCACCCGGGGAATCTACGACATTTAATATCGGCCTTACCGAGACAATTTTCGAACGGTTTTTAAACAGATGTGCCCAAGAAGTGCTACATAAAACACCTTCTGCTTTACAGGTTGAGTTATTTTTTAGTTACAATGTACACCTGGTTCGTCACATTGTGTTCCATAGCCAAATTAATACAGTGAACGTGTCAATGCTGCGTTCACTCTGGCAAATGAACTCTGATGACGCGCACGCGCTAGCTCACTCAGAGACGTACATGTGCGCAGACGAACTTCAAAACAAACGTAACGTGACGTGACAGCAACATGCGTGTTTGTCAAGAGACTTTTCTCGTGTTTCTAGGAACGATATTCCTCAGACTTGAACTTAACCTGCAGCTAATCCCGATTCTACACGAAGTAAAAAATCTTAGTGACGCAATTTGGAAAAGTTAGTTGGATTTCAGGTAATTTTTTGGGTTGGAATTGTATTTTTATTCAAGAATTCAAGCTGCCCTATCGACGATCGCGATCAGTTGGCACGTTTTCGCACTGTGATTTCAGCACAATGTTGTGAAAAATGATCGTAATTTAACAACGAAGTTTGATTGTGATGCACTACAATTTTGCAGAAAGTCTGTCACAGGCCACAAAGAATTCACAGAGCGTAATTGTGATAAAGCCTAGCTTCAGACTTCACTAGATATGAAGACCGCGTTTCAACCGGTTATTGCCACACTAAACACCCCAAACCCCTGAAACGACTTTTAAGCGTTCGGGGTGCTTATTTGAGCGGGTCAATTTGCCTCGACAAGGAACAGTAGTCGAAATGCATGAAAATAGTGCTAAGCACAGGCGTCCTCAGCTTCTGATCGTCCCCAATACACCATACATGTATATATGGATATAATTATATAGAAGTATAGATGTACGTGATGTATTGGAGGCTATCACAAGCTGAGAACGCCTGTGGTGCTACATATAAGAAAGTAGGAACTCTGAGACAAGCAGGGCCGCTGCCGATGTAAACTGTCTAGAATCAAGGTATCACGGTAACAGCCGAAGTGGAAGACTTCATTTGATATGCGTCATAATTAGGTGTTCAGTGCTTTTTCTCTACAGCTTGAATCATGTTTTGTGTTCATGGCATAAAATCTAATTCCTGTATTGAGAAGGTGGGGGTCACCGTAAAAGAGATCCAACTACTCGTCACACATTCCTCACGGTGACCACAACTAAATCATTCGTTCTGCAATTTGAGTTGACTGTTACTTTGCGCAATAATCAACACCATGCTCTTTTTGCATTTCAGGTAGTGCAAATTCCAGGTATTTGCGCACTTTTGTCGTCCACATTTCTTACGAAGACGCCTTAAAGACAGCATCCAGTGGCTAAAACACCTTTTTGGCACCAAATTGTAAACATTGTTAATAAAAAGCATTGTTTTTGCTTGTTACATACCATGGAAAGTAATTAATTGCGACGGAAATTACACCGTTCATAATTCGTAGCCCCTAGTCGAGAACCACCGAAAAGATCTCAACCAATCAGCGTAAAGTGGTTCATATGACATCATCGTGGCCATGAAATTACAGGGAAGCCACACTGCGTAACAGTAACAGCTGAGTCCTATTTCTTGGACGTTGTGCACTTGTCGATCTCTGGGCTAAAATTCTTCGTTGCGTGGTGTGCGGGTGTAGCAATGTCAACGACAATGTGATACATTTGCACAACTTCCCCACCGATCACATCGTGCACCGTGCGTGAAATAGATTCGTATCCACGACGAGGACTGTCGACAAACTTTCCCGATCGGCAAGATCTGTTTAAGGCTTGGTGCAAAGCTGTATACAAAATCTACAGCTTCGCCTTGATGCGTGTGGGTGTCACGAGCGTACTGTTTTCAAAACGACGACAGACTTTCTTTGTTACAAAACTTAAAATGCGGAGAGTAATGCTAGAAAATGACGTTTCAATAGTTTATTCTTACATGTACCTTAAACGACTGGCAACGGGCAAGGTGAGGGTCCGAAGTGTCTCTGATTTTGCATGCACCCGGCCGTCTGTCGTTGGCTCTGCGATATAAGTTTCATGACGAGGTGCACAACTCATACCCGGTCTGTATGAAATTTCGTGATAGACTTCGGTCTATATTCTATGGTTCAATTCACGGTGTTACCTAGCTGTAATTTGGCGATAGTCTTCAAACCGTTAGCTGGTTGGCTACAAAAATCTCCAGTGCGGCCCAAATCTGGAATATTCTGCCTGATTTGGGTCGTTTAAGTAGGCCGAACGGAATTCTGATACTGAATTTAAAACGTTCAATTGATTACAATTTCTTACAACTGGGTACGTTTTCACATTGTGAAATTGCAGATAACAATTCACACGAAGCGTTTTGTTTTCCTGGCTGTTACGTCGTCCCTAGTCACACTCCCTGGGATCGGGCCCGTATTAGAATGTGTGCTAAATATATAAATAAAACTCCCAAAGGTATTGATTTTGATTAATTTTAATATTAACTGACATGAAGTGAAAAAAATAATGTGTTTCCTTGATTTTCTACGTATTTTGCACTAAATTAAATGGTCTGTCATAGCTGGTTCCAATAGTGTGGTGACACAATGAAAGCCAAATTCGTGGTAACGATGATGTCATAGACTTCGATTAGTGCAAGCGCCTTCTCAAGTTTTTTGGCGCTAAATCGGGTTCGTGATGGGGCTACTGTATTGTCGAAGGCCTACTTAATTAACGAATGGGGCATGGTATGACAAAGTATTTTGATGTTTTTCATCAATAAATGTATTTTAGATGTAAAAATAGTTATTTCGGCAGCGTACTAGGCTTTTAATCCCTAGGAAACCCCCAAAGCAGTTTCCTTACCCCAATGAAATAATGCACAGTTTTTTATTATTAGTTAATTTCACAAATCAAATAACAGTTGCGTATCATTTGGAATTCCTAGTTTTTTCTGCATTTTATTATTTTTAAGGGTATAAGGTGTGCTGTTTTCAGTAAAACAGCAATTTATTTACACATAGAAGTTCCTGATTATACTTGTACTTCTTGTTCTTCAGGAAGACACTACGTGGCGCTTGATACAAATTTGATTATTCTCGTTTTATGAAACACAGTATTCCAATTCATATCGTCTAACACTTGATTCAGTTGTGCTGATAAGAAATAGGTCATGAAAATTTTATGCATTCTACACCGATATGTACATGTGCGTGTTTGCGAGAAGGACCGAAACATTATCCACTTGGTCGACAATGATTCCATACTTTGCTGCTCTGCAAATGATGTGTTTACTAATTTTCTCGACATTTTCCAAATCTGTGTATGATTGTTGAAAGGAACGTTTCATATTAAGTTTATACTACCTTTGTCGCAGCACATGCTATCTCCAAATAATACTACCATGGCCAGGGCTCAGAAATGGTAAATCAAACACTGGTTGCATCTCAGCTTCCTACTAATGCGATGCCTGTTGTTGCAGATAACAACAATACCGGATATATAACAGGATGGACTGGTGGCTATTTTTTCGGAATGATGCATCGAAACTCGTGCTAAACCCTATAAATAGCCAGATATTCCACTGCCTATATATGGGTATGCCCATATGTTAATAATCATTCAAGCCAAAATATTCCCAGCAATTGTCCGAGACGAGACTTAAGATATGGGGGCTTCTTCAAGCAGAAAGGTAATGTATAAATCCTTTCATAAGACTATTCGTCGTCCTTGTAACATGATCGGGTCCTCATCCGCCACTTGTTTTATGTTGAATATTTATTATCAAAATTAGATTGCTTGACCCTCCACGTTAGGGTGACATAGCAAAATTACAAGTTCGTGCAGATAGGTATTTTGAATAAATATAACGGTACGTAAATGTACATTTTGACATCCAAATGCAGGTCAATTGGCGAAAAAGATATCTTTAATTATTGTTTTATATATCGTTAATACCTCATTTATTCAAAATGGCGTGAGATCAGAATTTACCAACGTCAACAACAGGGGGAGCTTTTTGATGAACTTGACTGTATTGAATCTGGCAAGTTTGGATACAGCCAAACTGTTCAGTGGATGGTACCGGGCTATACTGTGATGACTAGGTCTCCGTATTTTTGGAACCAGCAATAACTTTGAAACAGTCGTGCAGCGACTCTAGAAAATGCTTCAGATCTCTTTTGTGTTGACGAACCTTAAAATCGAAAATAAATTACTTGATTTAGCGATGCTGTCGTTGTCACAAAGCATCCATATGTTAAAGTCCCAAACTGGGTCCATGTTGACGACTAAAAGGTGACAAGATGTAGCTTCATGCTTAACATCGCAATATGAAGGTGCTGGAGCGACGACGGAGGATCAGGGTTCTATTTTACACTCCAACTGATTTCGGAAAATTATTTTTGCCAGTTATGTTACCTTAAGAAATGTGAATTTACGAAGTTGTTATACCTAAAACGACGACCCATGCGTTTTCGTGATTCCACATGTTAGTAAAGTTATCCTTTTCATGAAAACCTTTGTTGGCATGCGTTTAAAATGTAGCAGAATATTTTAAAATTTTAAAATAATTCACGGGTCCTCAGCCAAACTTCGATACGACTCTAGCAAACAATGAACATTGTGAGACTTATACATTTATTTGGTCAGAGAGTATCTGAGAGACGATCTGAGAACTAAAACTACTACAAGTAGATGGGTTTTTATATTTTTGGGAATAAATGCTAAAACAAATTTTTATCATAAGCAGAAAGGGACTTTGTTGTCATTTTTGCTTTAAGGTAGTACACTACCGCTCCAGTGTGTTTCGTGTTATTTTCAAGCAAGATAAGCATTTATGAAAACATAATTTTCCTCTGCCATGTGTATTCACTTGCTAATGGAGACAGATCTCTGGGGATTGATAAATTGCAAAAAAATCGCAAGGATGATTGTTGTCTTATAATTCTTCCCACAGCTTACAAATCACAGACGAAACCAAAGTAACACCCTATTATTTTTGTATATAGTGTCACACCGCACTGTCGAGACTCTGGAGCTTCAAGCCGCGGAAAATTCGTCCAAATCACCTTTTCTGGCTGTTGCCTCCTAAATTGCATCCAACACGTGGTTCACATCTGTCATACACACAACTTCCAGCTCCAAGTATTGGTGGAGGCTCATGGATACCTTGTACATGGCAGTGTTTCCTGACTGTAAATTAGATTGAACTGGTTAATATTATTATCGTCAAATATCATCTAAATAATGTCTAGTATATCTAGAGTATGACCCGTTCGAATGCTCAACTATGCAGATGTACCGCAAATCCAAGGAGTCAAAATGGATTAAAGCAATTGAACACAATTCCTACGTAGGGAACTGTCAGTAAGCTTCGGCCATGTAGCGTCCATCAGCCTTGGTACACAGGTACAAAGCACTTTAGGCGCTATCATGGCACACAGGTACAAAGCACTTTAGGCGCTATCATGGCACACAGGTACAGGTACAAAGCACTTTAGGCGCTATCATGGCACACAGGTACAAAGCACTTTAGGCGCTATCATGGCACACAGGTACAAA
>NMRA01000546.1:143477-283343 GCA_002633005.1 Phoronis australis
CCTTGCTTAAATACTGAATGTCCAAGCCTCCTTGCTTAAATACTGAATGTCCAAGCCCCCTTGCTTAAATACTGAATGTCCAAGCCCCTTTGCTTAAATACTGAATGTCCAAGCCCCCTTGCTTAAATACTGAATGTCCAAGCCCCTTTGTCTTTCCTTTTTGTGCTTGTATGTTTGTTTGTGTGAAGCGTGAGTGTCAAAGGTCAAAATATGTCAATTATTTTGTTACTTTAGTGAACAAGAGATTTAATTTTTATCAATTGAATGAGATTGTGTTACAAATAGAGTTATATTCCTGGTAACCAATACTAGCAGTGCGATACTATTTCTGTTGATCAGTGAGAGTCTTCAGTGTTTTATGAGCTGTGTCCCATCTAACTGTATTGGGTTTATTATATCGATGACTACTAACCGTGGCTACGGTGAGAGTATGCAGTGATTTTTGTAGCTATTGAAATATTCATTGGGATAATACTCAACTTACTTTTTGGCTTTTATCGGAAACCTCATAACATGTCAGTAATCAATTAATTCAGCAAACTGGCGGAAAAGGAAACTTGATAGTTCTCTGGTCCAGGATGCTTTTGAATGAATCAGTTTCGCTAAAAGAGACACTCTGTCTAACTTGAGTTCATTTATTTCTCACATTTCTTTCATCTACTGACGATTTTTAGAAATATTTTTGGTGTCTCTTACAATTTATTTGGGGAGGGAAGGACTGTGCTAATACAGGTTTATAGTAAAGTTGAGTTTAAAATGGTCCGTTTGACTCAATTTGTTCAACAAATTCAGTCGGTTTTGAGCTCAATCTTCTAGTATTCCTACATGTAGGATAGTGAATTGATTTTCATTTTTCCCTTTGTGCCTGAGCCTGTTGTAATTTGCAGAAACAGGAACACTATCATTCAGTTGCACAGACCGGAACACAATCATTCATGTCAACGCAATTTTGATGATGACTTCTTGACTTGTTTTTAATTAAACTGTGTTGCCCGGTGAGTGTGGACCACTGAAGCATTATGAACTTTCAATTACAAAAAAGCTTACTTTGCGTAAAAGGATCTTTCCAAACATGTAAATGACATTATTTTAACAGTAACTGGGTCACCGTTCTCGTTCTGTAGTCTTTGAGTCACTACAAGTTTGCCAACACTAGTTGACAGTGTAGTACCACGTGGAAATTGAGTGATGTATACTTTGGCGATCAGGAGTCTTGATGTATTCCTTTATTTCCCATTGATTTCATAAACTTCAAGGCTAGTCACAGTCATTTAAACCAAGCAGTAATTAAAGGAACTGCAAGTCATTTTTAGCTAAAAATCAACTCCAATTTATGCCACAGAAGGCTCCTTACAGCCATGCCATAACCGTGTCACATATATGTGTAATAACCCAAAACTATATGTCCTGGTCACGTGACACTGGTATCGCAAGGGAAATAAAGTATTATTGAGAAAGAAGAGTGGGCTAAAAATGTCTAACATTTGAATTTCGTTGTCTTGAAATTACTTACTCAGAGCAAGAACATCGGCCAGTAACATCACCCTTAATAAAACAGGCGTGGTTAAACATAACAGGATGTAATGTGATTTTTAATATGCATAAATATTTTGGAAAACAGATGCAGCTAATGATTTTTCTTCATTGTTTTTAAGCAGCGTTGCAGTATCAAACAATGTTGTGTGCACAGACCACAACCAAGTCAGTTGACCATTTACACGTGACAGTGTAGTAAAGAACTGATATCAATATCAGTTCTTTACTACACTGTCATTCACTGTGTTTTAAAGTGTTCCTAGTAGCCTACACGTGCTTGTAAGTGCTTTAACAGTGTTGTTTTTCCCTAAATCTTTAAGACTAATACATCACTGCATCGTTTTGAGGTTTTCGTACTCCATGGTTCTTACTGTGCGAGAAAATCATTTTGTTTTATTTCTCTGCCATGGCAATGGTTTGTGTAACACAACCTATTTACCTATGTATATGTACGCATAAGCCCAATCCAATACGTGAATAAATGCAAGCCGGATATAAGCAGATTGGTTTGATGTGTCGAGCAATTGCGTCTTGGACAAAGAAAGTTGAATTGTTATACGTACGTTTTCAAATGTTGGTGAATAGCTATTGTGTATGTCATGCATAATGTCACGTGATGCGATCCGAAGGTAGTTTTCAGTAAAAGAAGGCGAGTTCAATGTTGGTAAATGGCATTTATTAATTACATTGTTTAGTAATGGAAATAATAAAGTACAAACAGAATTACTGTGACGACTGAGAAGGATATTGGATAGAGTTTAGTCTGACACGAATGGAGTAAGTGTAGAAAGAATTGTTAAAAACTGAAATGTACTTAGATAACCGAAACTACAAAAGGGGCTCCGAGTAACATTCAGTCAGGTTTCCTAAGTATCGGTTTCGGAAGTTAGTACAGATGTGTATTCAAATTTACACACATCTTACATTTCAAATGGGAAGTGATGCCACACAAAAAATCTAGATCAAAAACATAAGTGAGTAACTGTTAAAAGGAGCTACGGTTCAAAACAAAATGTCGGAATGTTATAGACAACCTCACATTTGCCCATTCCTCCCAGGTCACTTGTTTGATTCTGAACACAATGGAGATGACGTAACAAAAACCTAATACTTTACCAAGCCCATACATTAACGTCGGAGTAAACATCCACCGGAAACGATGCATTAGTGGACAAAAGTACTCTGAATGATTACCTAAGAATAAGATACCCATCCTAAGTCAATATACGGCAAGCTATGATATCCATGCTTTTAAAAGCACGTTTGGGGAAACTGAAATTGAACATAACAGGTTATGTATATTGAAAATCCTGGTAGAATAGACACAGTGGGTCAAAATGGACTGGTCGAAGTGGTCACGGCGTGTCCAACGAAAATGTTTTCTCGGGAGAAAGAAATTTGACAAAACGTTTCACTTGTTTACTGTACATGTATGAGTTCACTCAGGCCATGAGGTGGGTCAAATTTTGGAAGGTTGTACTTGATGTAGTCTCCATTAACGGAAACCATATGCAAATGACGCCGTACGCACAAGCGGCTTAGCATGGTTTTAATCTATGGGGCACTACCATCCCATTGTTTAACTTGCACGATCCATGCAACGTGCATAAGCGCTTCGCATGGTTTTCACCTATGGGGCACTACCATTGCTTTCCTTTTTTTGGGTATTTGTTGGATATAACAAACGAGGTCGCTCGGATCAGAATCACACCTTGAGTGCACATCACACTGTTACCGATTAATGCTGACCATTATTTTTATTATCAGAAAAAGAAAAGTGAACAATGGATCTTCCGGTCTTTACGCGACCAGTTCTCGTACCACCTTTACCTCGACTCTCCGGAATGTTCATATGATCTAGAGAGTGCACAAGGTATTGAAATCGTGGACATTTTTTTCGTAAATATTTGTCTGGACTTGGACAGCATGTCTCAAACGCTGCAGTGAGGGGAGAGCTTGGTAGAGTGACAACGAAGGTGCATATATTATTGAGAATAGTTAAACACTGGCTAAAGATTATCAAATTGCGAAGCCATCGTTATGTTATTGTGCGCTATAATGAGCAATATGAAATAGCTGAGCAAAATATGTATTGGTTGGCTCTAAATGTTAAACAGTTGTTATTTGCTCATGGTTTTGGAGTTGTTTTAATACAATGAAGTGTAGGCGATGCTGCCTCATTTATTAGTGAACTTCAACAACGATGCTTTGATATTGAGATCCACGATTGGAGAGACAATACTTCACGAAAACAACAACGGTTTTATAACTTGACATGTTTCGGTGTCATTTATTAAACACCATCCTCAGAAGTCATAATACAGTGGCCAACTAGCTTGGCCCAGCAACAAGTAAGGAAGCACAGATACAGTCAGTTACAGGGAGTGACAATGAACTAGACCAACAATGACAATTTGTGGTGTGTCAGTTGCCTATTGAGATTGGGCTTGCTCCAACTGATATGTAAAGCCTCACGAATTTTAAGCTCCTTTGTTGTTACTGCCTGGTCTATTATTGCAAAGTCATTGAAAGAGCACTGATGATAACAATGATTGAAGCTCTGCAGGTGAATATTTACATGTGAATTTCTGTCAGAATTTAGATGTTCCTTGGTCCTGGTTTTCAAATGGTGAACAGTTTCGCCTATATAACTGGAGTCACATCCAGCAAAGTTAAATTTGTATACTACCTTGACCGTAGACCCATAGAAATTTTGTCCTTAGGGTTAAATAAACTCGACAGTTTTAGAGACTTGAATATTAATACAACTCTTAAGTTCACACGGCAATCATTCACCAATTTGTTGAGTTTTCGTTGAGCAATTTTGGCGTAACACCCAACATAGGGTATTTTAAAGTACTTGTAGTTAGTTTTGTCTATAGGATGAACATCATCAGGGTTACGTTGGAGTCTTGCTTTCAGTACCCTATTGACTAATTCTAGGGGATAGTGATTCTTTTGCAAATTCGTTGTAGGTTCTTTGATATTACATTCAAATCTAGCCCAAGTGTTGTTAATGCGATATACCCTGTCTATTAGCGTTTTAATGAGACCTACTTTATAAACAAAGGATGTGAAGCTATGAAAACAAGTGTGCAGTCCTGTGTAGGTGTTCTTATGAAATACTGATGTTATCATAAGAAGACCTACACAGGATTGCATGTATGTCTAAAACAAAGTACTATCATGCTCTCAACAAGGTTTCAAATATTATTAAAACCTCTTGGACTATAACACCAACCTCTTGTCTACTTAAACTGTCACGACGTTTCGGGCGATCTATTCTAAGGCCCTCTTTAGGTGTTCCTGCGTTCTTAGAAGAACGACCGCGGATACGTTGTGCATCCATGGCGTGATTTTTTGTCCGAGGTGGGATTTGAACCCACGACTTCTGAAAATACAGATAATTCATGCATTAACTTACATGACAAAAATTGCTTACTCTCTCCCGAAAGTTACTGTGTCCAGCGTTTGCAGGCCGGGTCCGTTTAAGATCATTTTAATACCAATACGGCCGGATAATAACTTCAAAATGATTAGCAGACTATACCCCAACTTGTTACTTAGAACATGACGCGTTATCTACATAGGCAGACTTAGAGGTGGGTGAATCACCCGAGTTAAAATTGGGTGCAGTCTTTGGTTGCTCATTTTCCCGGTTTTTTTTAGTCCTCAGTTTGTTCATTAGTAAAAGGAGCACATTCTCAGAATTTGAGCTCCCGGTCCTTTAGGCTTGGTGCGTGCATGCAACTGTGCCTTGCCCGATTGCCCGAGACAAAAACTTGAGCACACTCCCTTCTGATATCTTAGATTTGCCACTGATCTAGTAATCAGATGGGAAAAACCTGTACGGAGTACGAGCTGCTCTGGAGTGTTTACCCAAAGCTGGCTCAGTTTCTGTTGGTTTAAGGACTTCCAACATCGTGTTAAGGTTTACAAGACTGATCGTCTGTCTTTTTACCGTTGGGCGCCGTTTAATTCACTGTTTATCTTGCTTCCACCATTTTAATTCTTCCTGCTGCCTCATGAAGAAACGTTTGTTCTCTAAGTACACTGTATATCATGTGCACTACCATGTGAGTCAGTGTTGTCAGTGGGTACTTCATAGCTGGAGGTCGTGTAGAGACTACGAGCGAGATTGTATGGCTGAAAGAAACTACTATCGTCCTTTCAACCAAGTTTGTGTCAATGTGATGCTACCGGGCGTACTGTGATGGCTAGGACAGGGTATTTTCGTAACCTGCGTCTGCACGGTTAGCATAAGGTCCTGGGTTCGAGTCCCGGTCGGGGGCAGAAATCTTTTTTGACTTATATACATTAGGTCACGTGATGTGATCAAAAAGATGGCGGATTGAACGGTAAAACTACTTGCAACATATTCCACGCCTCACTGAAACAGATGATATTTACAACTTTGAAACTGTCGTGCAGTGACTGTAGTAAATGCTTCTTTGGTGTTGATGAACCTTGAAATCGAAAATTAAAAAATAGATCACGTGCACATCTCATATTACATGACTTAGCGACGCTTTGGTTGTCAGAAATCATCCATTTTAAGTCCCAAAGTGCGTCCATGTCGACAGCTAAAAGGTGACGAGATGCGGTTCAAGTTATAGAGCGGACTTAACGTCGCCATGTGAGTTTGCTGGAGCGACGACGGAGGATCAGCGTTCTATTCTACACTCCATCAGATTTCAGAAAATCATATTTGCCAATTATGTTTCCTTAAGCTATGTGACATATAACGACGAAAGTTGCATTTTCGTGTTTGCACGGGTGCTTTTTCGAGAAAATCTTTGTTGGCATGCGTTTAAAATTTAACATAATATTTTAATGTTTTAACAAAACTTAACAGGTGGTGAGCCAATTTTTGATACGACTTCATTAAACAATGAACATTGTGAAACTTAAACATTTATTGGGTCAGAGAGTATCCGCTGTACGTGGATGAAGCTCTGAGAACTATAAGTACTTCAAGTAGGTGGATATTTATATTTTAGGGAATAAATGCTAAAACAAGTTTCTACCATAAGCAGTGAAGGGCCTTGTCGTCATTCTTTGCTTTCCGGTGTGTTTCATGTCAGTGTCAGACTTGATAAGCATTTGTGAAAACAGAATTTCCCTCTGCCATGTGTATTCACTCGCTAAATAATCGCTGACGCATTACTGATTACATTTTACAAATTTCACACTACAGGCAAATGGAATATTATGTACTATGCACTAATGGAGGCAGATCTTTGGCGATTGGTAAATTGTGAAAAATTGCAAGCAAGTTTGGTGTCTTATAATTCTTCCCACAGCTTCCAAATTAAAGACGAAACCGAAAGTAACACCCTACTATTTTTGTATTAAGTGTCACAACGCACTGTCGATACTCTTGAGCTACGAGTCCCGGAAAGTACATGTAAACGTGTATAAAATATTTCCTCTGTCCATTCATAAAATTGCTTGTGGGTACAGTCCGCATGTCCAAACCACCTTTTCTGTCTGTTGTCTCTTAATTCACACCAACACATGGCTCATCTGTTACATGTATATACGCAACTTCCAGCTCCACCTATTGGTGGAAGCTGAACTATATGATATGTGTACGTGACGGTGTTTCCTGGTTGTAAATTGATCTGAAATGGTTTATTTCATTACCGTCAAATATCATCTAAATAATGCCGAGAACGTCTAGATTAAGACCCGTTAGAATGCTCAGCTGTACAGATGTAAAGCAAATCCATGGAGTCAAAATATAATAAAGCAATTGAAAACAATTCCTACGTAGGGAACTGTCAGTAAGCTTCGTCCTTGTAGCGTTCACCAGCCTTGGCACACAGGTGCAAAGCCCTTTAGGCGCTATCATTAGTTTTTATCACATTAGTGATAGATGCAACAAGTAGTTTCTTTCAAGATTCAAACCTTTGCTTAAATACTGAATGTCCAAGGCCCTTGAAGTCAATTGATGTACTGTTTTTGTGTTATAATTAGGCTTCAAAATATTGTATTTAATGACTATTATGTTTGCTAAAATGCGTTTGTTTGCGTGATTTGAGTTTTATGGTATTTATGATAGAGCTACTGGATTTAGTCCACATTTGAATTTTTTTTGTAAACGACATGAAATTTGGTATTACTCCTATACGCAATTGACGAATTGTTTAGAACTTGGAAAAGAGAGTTTGTAAATATGTAATCCATTAAATTTCTCTTCCTGTGCATGTATGTTTGTCTATGCGAAGTGTGAGTGGCAAAGGTCACACTGTCAATTATTTTGCTACTTAAGTAAACTAGTCATTTATTTTTTATGAATTAAAGGACAATATGACATATAGAGTTTTATTTGTAGTAAGGAATACTTGTAGTACGATGTTACATGTATTTCTGTTGAAACTGATCAGTGAGGGTCTTCAGTGTTTTATGAGCAGTGTCACATCTAATTCTATAGGGTTTATTATATCGATGACTACTAACCGTGGCTGCGGAATTAAGTCAGCGAACTGAGAGTATGCAGGGACTTTTGTTGCTATTGAAATATTCATTTGGGATAATACTCAACTTACTCTTTGGCTTTCCTGGAATCATTAGAGCACAGTTGCAATAAATTAATAAAGCAAACTGGCGTTAAAGGAAAATCCAGAGTTCTCTGGTCCAAGATGCTTTTGAATAAATCATTGACGCTAAAAGAGACCCTCTTTCTAAGTTGAGTTCATTTATTTGTCACATTTCTCAGAGTATTTTTAAAAATAAATCTGGATGTTTCTTACAATTTATATGGGAAGGAAAGGACTGCTCTAATACAGGTTTATAGTAAAGTTCGGTGGAAAGTGGACCGCTTTGACTCACTTGTTAAACAATTTCAGACACTTTGAACTCATTCTTCTACATCTAGTATTCCTATATGCAGGATGGTGGATATTTTTTTTACTTTCTCCTTTACACCTGAGCCTGAGGAACACTATCATTCATGTCAGCGATATTTTGATGATGACTTCTTGACTTGTTCTTAATTAGAATGTGTTGCCCGGTGAGTGTGGACCCCTGTTCTCTCCGCGTGCGCGGGATACTGAAGCATTTTGAACGTTTAATTACAAAAAACTTACTTTGAGTAAAATGATCTTTCCATACATGTAAGGGACCTTATTTTTATAGAACAAAACAATAACTGGGTCATCGTCTTTGTGTAGCTACAAGTTTGCCGACACTAGTTGACAGTGGAGTACCTTGTGACAATCCTTTGACATATATTTCGGCGATAAGGAGTCTTGGTGTATTCCTGATTTCCCATTTAATTCGTAACCTTCAAGGCTAGTCACTGAGTCATTGAAAGCAAGCATCGACTAAAGAAATTCGAAGTCACGCTAAGCTAAAAATCAACCGTTAAGTATGCTACAGAAGGTTCCTTGTAGCCATAACATAAGCGTGACACATGGCTGTGTAAAAATCCAAAAAAATATTCACCTGTCACGCGGCACTGTTATTGCAAGGGAAATGAAATATTGAGGGAGAAGCGTGGGCTATTAATGTCTAAGATATGGCTTTCGGTGTCTTGAAAATGTTTACTCTGGGTAAAAACATCGGCCAGTTACATAACCCTTATAATAACATGCGTGGTTAAACATATGAGCTAGAGCGCCCACAAGATATTGAAATAGTTCAAAATAAATTTTGTAAATTGTTGTTGGGACTAGGACAGCATTCTCAAACGCTGCAGTGAGGGGAGAGCTTGGTAGAGTGACAATGAAGGTACATATGATATTTAGAATTGTTAAAGACTAGTTAAAGATTATCAAATTGCCAAGCCATTGTTATATTAGTGTGTGCTATAAAGTGCAATGCGACATGGCTCAGCAAATTATGTGTTGCTGGGCTCTATTTGAATGTTAAACGATTGTCATTTGGTGATGGTTTGGAGTTATTTGAATACAGTAATATGTAGGTACTGCTGCCTCATTTGTACGCGTAAGTGAAGTTCAACAGTGATGCTTTGATACTGACATCCACGATTGGAGAGACAATACTATTTTCTCAACCGCTAGATATTTATAAAATAGTTAAGTGGAATTTTATAGTAGGAAATGCATAACATGTCTAAAAAATAGTTTTACAGAGTGCCCTCTCAAGATTTAGATGCTCACCGCATTCTTTAATCATCCTTTTGGGAAGGTTTATTGGACTTGATAGAGAGGAGAAGATATGTCCCAGCTGTGACAGTGAGAAAGTGTAACCAGAATTACACCTTCTTCTTGAATGTAAATTACACTCTCAACTAAGTATGATGTTCTTACTAAGATACCATAAGGTGGACAAGATAGTGTTCACAATTTTTTTACAGACTCATGATTTAACTATCCTAAGAAATGTTGCTGGATATTTAAATACTAGTCCACGACAGCACCAGCCAACCAGCGGCAAGGTGGGGGTCAGCCGATTTTCACCAAATTTGGCACATGGGTAGTCCTATGGGATCTACTGTATAAACAGCGGTAAAATATTTTCTCAAAATATTGCGTTTTTCTAAAGTTATAGGCTCAAACACATTTTACGGCTTCGCAGCCATGTTTTCACGGTATATAAACTGTTCAGTTTTAACTGTTCATATTTTTCCTTGAATGAAAGCTATTGGTTTATTATTCACTTGGCATTGTTGAGTGGTGCCTATAGATTGTTACACAGATGTCTTGAAACACGATTCCGATTTACCACCCTCATTTAGTAGTTTTACTACACTGCCCCCGTTATGCCATTTTGAGGCTGTGTTCAGTACACTGCTGTACCAAATCTGCCCCCGCTGCTATGAGAATGAATTTTAGCCAAAATGTTGACAAAACATGTTACTTTTATTGTATCAAATAAAAACTTTGTCAGCCAGTTTATTAGTTATACATTTTGGCACCTCAAACGTACTAAAATGAGAAATTTTCATATGTCTGAGATCGATGCCTGAGCACCGTAAAATCTGATTGTCCTTCATGTTTTTCGATATTTTGCACTAAGTTAGTTCCTCCTGAATGTTTTGAACGTTTTACTACTTACCACTTAGGCTATAGTACCCCTAAATACCATACATGGCTCCATTTTGTAAAAAGCCGATAATGACCTCCAAAGTGAACGGAGTTAGACATGAACTCGACAAATGATTTACAGTTGTTATACCTTGCAATTTCCTCATGGGTATTTCTTCACACATGTTCAAGTCAGACTTTCTGTTGATCAAATGTTCATGCAATGCATTTTAATATCAAATTAATGATAAGTTTGGTGGCATGACCGCAGTTTTTCCCACGACTTAAAACAAAAGACCGCAGAAATTTTCCTGGCGAAATACCGGGTTTGCAGTTCTCTAAAAGCATTCTAATGACAAGACAAACTCCACCACTGTCGCCGCATGTTTTTCGTCCATCGGTCCTATCATTGTTTTCCTTTATTGTGTCATTGTTGGATATAACAACACAGGTCGCATGGATATAGAACCTTGCGTACATCAGACCGTTGCCGATAAGTGCTCGTCATTATATCTTTATTATAACAACATGAACAATGAAGATGCTTATCTATTATTCTCTTTGCGACCAGGTTTCCCGTGGATGACCACAGAAGAGAAATCCCAAAATATACACAAACAATGACCACGCACCTTAGTAACTATTACCGCGCACACGAATCCTTTCCGTGGAACCAAAACACCAACATTTTTGTATCGATGTATTGTGTTGTATTGCTCATGGTACGGGCTCAGACTCCGTTGTATTAAGATTCCAATCCCCAACCCTGTAGTATGTAATTTGAGTAAAATTTCTAGACAATGCAGGTTAATGGATTTATTTACACATCTAAAAAATAAAACAATGTTTGACAATTTTATTCATTGTCTTATTTGAAAATTGCCTACCTCACTGACAAGTCAGCTAAGTTGAAAATATTCCTTGTGAAAAATATAAAATACCAACCAGAGACTTGTGTACTACAAAATATGTTTTCGTAATGCAATGCAAAAACAAATGTACAGTTGAAAGTGCAAATGTTACAACTCCAATAAAAAAATTGCCTTCTAGATCTTTTCAACGCTCCAATTGCTACAGGACAGAGTCAACCACAAAAAGCCCATAAAATCAGGGAATTACATTTAAGGTGATGTAGTCTCACTGCGAAAAAAATGATTTCGCAATAACGCTGACAACACTGGAAATCTCTTCTTCACAAACTTGAGGTAGCTGTATTTACCACACCAATGTTCTTATCAGCATTTTACAATGAAATGGTCATGAAAAAATACTTTTGCAACATGGTTTACATTACAATTGCCCTACGATTACAGTTGTACATGCATACTAGACCAGTAACAAAAATACCCATGGGAACTACAAAATGGCCAATTCGCCAAAAAACATGGAGCCACCAGAGCTAATGTGCCAATACTTTTCAGTACTGCAACAAAACATTATTTGAAGTGGACATAAACTCGCATAAAATCACATAAAACAACTTTTGATTTAGACATTTTACCATCACGAAATAGGTATTACTTCCAGGTCACTTTTGAGCAATTTCAGAACTTTGAAAGATCTGGCAATATGCAATTGCTAGAGACCAGTCTAATAGTGTGTGATTTTATACAGACAGCATGGTCTCAAGGAATAGCAAACTGTCAATTCGCTACAATTCCAGAAATCACTTCCAATCTGGATAAGGAACAAACTGAGCAAAGTTTATAGAGATAAATGGTCTAAATCAAAACTTAATACATCATGGACAGGTTTTCAACTCGGGTAGAAAGATAAGTTAGCAAAACTAGCCTAACAGCAACAGGGGCTCAAATTTCAGCAATATATACCCATTCAAAAACAAAAATCTATAATGGTAAATAAAATGCGGAAACATAAATTCCGATCAATTACGCATCTTCAAGGAAAAGGAACAGTACAGTGGTCAGAAATCATCTAAATGTGATGGCCACACTGAGAAATCCTGTCAGAACAAAAAATCGAGTGGCTAAACAAAATAAACAATGTACCATTACCATGTGGCCCAGGATCATGATCCGTGCCAGTCTAGGTAAATTTTAGATTTGTGTTGTTCACAGAAGCAGTTCTGGTGCAAACAAAGCTTGCGACGACACACAAGCCTACTTCCCTACACAGCTGTGCTGACACTGGATTTAGCAGATCAGCCAGAGTATTTACAGGTCCAGCCACTGTACTGTTTCCTCCCTTGGAATTTTTACAATGCTACATCCTTGGCAATCGCAGATCGCCTCTTTCAATGCATACTCCACTTTCTCTGTCCCAGTTTCCCCACATTTGCTGAGAGTGGCATATCCCAACAAATTACTTTGGACCTGTTGTGATATAAGCCAGTAATCTTTGGCAAATACTTTTTCCCCGACTCGTTCCTCAAGCTACAATTTGACATATCTTCTGGGAGTAGACTTTTCGGCCTCTCTCTAGACCCCTCACTTAGTTGTTCTTGCTGGTTGTGAAGTTTTCCATACCCAAACTTTACTAATAATCGGAAGGTCTCCAACTTCAGCAGAAGCCACTTCTTCGGCATAAGCCTTTCCTGATTCCTAAAATTGTATTAATGAAAAAATTAAGCACATTAAATTTAATGTGGCCATTTCGGCTCAGAAAATATGAATACCAAGCTAAAGTGAAGGCACCAATATTCTTGACGGCTTTGGCATGTTGAATTAACTTAATAATCGCAGAAGTTCATTGGCAGATATAACATACTCCCTAATCTTTAAAAGTAGTTCATGGGCAGAAGTCATGTTACACATTTGGTGGTTGTTATGAAAAGTTATGATGACTACCTATTTTCTATGCCAATGTATACATGTAGTTGCATAAACATCAACACATTTGAATAAGATATGATTGAGCAATAAGGCCCAAGTCATAAGCAATCACGGTGTGTCAATAAAAGTAATTTTGCATGAATGACGTGCTTCTAAATATTCCTCAGGGTCTGACCCTGGAGTTTAGTGATTCCTACATGACCTCACACGAAGCAAGACGTTGAACCTTGACTTGACGTCTTTGGTCATTTTTCAGACCTCTAATCAGATTTCTCCTCTAGTGTGAAGTGGATGTACTCGGGGTCTTTGGCGACGCCAATATATCTCGAGTGTTGTAACGATGATTCGGGCAAGTGAATCTAATACGGTAGATTATGTAGCTCCTGCTGCACAGCTGTCTCCGAGGCAGACACTGAGACAGACTACTCAGGAGAACACGTTCCACCTCCACATCAGCTCCACTTACTCTAATAAGGTGCTCAAATGTCTCGTTCTTTTCCTTGTGCATTTCCCAAGAGTTTCCAAAGCTGTTTCTCTCCGCAATTCGTAGAAATACAATGTACCACATTCGATGCGACTGGCAGTGCCAGATAAATAGATAAATTCGCAAACCCGCACTTTAGGTCAGCCATCATTCAACTAGCGCATTGTTAGCTATAGTTTGGTATTCAGACGAATTGCATGAACAAATTTAATATAATTTCATATTTTAGTGGGAAATGCTAGTGTCCTTAGAATTAATTAAAACATTAAAACAAACAAATTCTTTAAATTGTTGTATTATACCACGGCATATTAATGCGTAGAAACGGCGCACAACTAGTGACTGGTTTAACATGACAAATGCACATACGCAGTCTGAAAAGAGTGAAATTCAGACACCTATTACCAAGCCTGCCTGAAGGGCTGAATAGGTTTTTATTGTATTAAAGTGAAGGTTATGAAGTCTTCTACATGTCCATGTTATTATTTTTAGTTTTCTCGCGGGGGCAGCTTCGCTAAAAGGGTACAACTTACTGCTGGTTTTTCACAAGAAGAAAATGTACCTCAACGGAAACAGTTCCAGTGTTACCATGGTAACCGATATTTCAGTGTCTGCGCCGTTTTTACTGACATTGGTCATGAACCTATCGTGTGATAACAAAATTGTTCAGAAACGATTCTGTTTGAAGCAGAAACTGGAGTAGAAAATTTGGTCAAAAATGACTCATTTCACATCAAGAAATTGCCTCATTTTGCCCCCCAGAACACTTCCCTTGTATCTCCTAAACCACCAAACTTTGTGGTGTCATACTTCACCCAATTTCTCTCATCCCTAATGTTTTTAATCAGACTAAACATGGATCTGGATGGTTGACCTCCCACCTTGCCGCTTGTTGGCTGCACAGTGGTCGGTGAATCCGTGGACTGATACTTAATTGATCCAGATGAGGAGGCCGTGTGACCTAGTGGAATACATGTAGGTGCCAGCTTTTTTAGTCGAGGTCATGGGTTCATCGGGTCACATGACGAAACTCTCGAATCAGGTTTCAAGCTCCCCAGCTCGGTTTTAGCTAAATATTAATTAAGCATAAAAACAGTCGCATGCGTTTATTGCAATGAGCTCACATGCACGGCTTGCACACATCGCCTGCGTTAATTTTTATAAATAGTGCAAAGAAACGAAGAAATTAGTTCCTTGATATCAATTAAGTTTAGATTTGAAAAATTCTATCCTCTATATATTATATATCTGTAATGTTGGCCAGAGGCCTGTTACATGAAATAAACCTACTAGATCTAGGGGACATTTCCTTGTAAAATGACTCCTTATTCAAAATGATTTTTCACTCTTTATTACGAATGCAACAATGTACACCAATAAGGATTCAAGCCATGTTAGCTGTAGAAAGTATTGAATCTGAGTATCAAATATATTACAGATATTATAATATATGCAGATGAATGCATACATTTACACATACATTAGATATCGGTAGTGAAACGAGAATTTGTGTGTGTTGTACACCGTTAACAAGTAAGTTTAAACGCTGTTAAGGATTTTAACTTAAGGTGTACAATTTAGGCATTTTGTCAAGCTATGTCAGTTTAGATAAAAAATGATTCGCTCATGATTTTGAAATTTAACAATCCATATTATTAGTGGATCTACGTTGTGTACGCTTATTGAGCTAAAAATCTTTAGGGAATTCTGGGTAAGCGTTGAGAATAGTGGAGTATTGTTGGAGAGTCTGGAGGAGCTCTGTACACTCAATTTACTGTGCAGTCAAAAATAAAGAATCTGCACCTTTACTTTTATAAGCCTTTAAAATGATAAAATGATAGCAGGGACGTTGAAAAAATCTGTGGGTAGAGGAACATCTGAAACAGTTTATTGACACGATAGTGCTGGTACATGTAAATATGCACGTGCGGAGTGTAATCCATATTAACTTTTCATTGTTTTCAGGTTAACGAAGTCATCGAATCTAGTGATTTTAATGCTATAAAGAGCTTAATAGAAAGTGGTTGGGACGTCAACAAAAGAGTGGACAGTTCGGTAAGTACACATGTAACTCTATGCATCAACAAAAGAGTGGGAAGGGGGGTAAGTACACATGTATGCATATTTGAACACCCCGATGTACTGAAAGGAACACTGGAAACGTTTTTGTGCAACCATTTAAAGTAAATGATTCTACTGTATGTTAAACATAATCATAGATATGTGTCAGCGATGGTAATTTCAGATACACATGTACAGTTAGTCAATTTCATTAATTCGTGGCCTGTTGGGATCGTCGTAAACTTTCAAATTCTAACACAAATCTTTGCTGTTGACTTTGACGTAAGAGGCCTTCACATCTGTGTCTTGAAATGGTAGGGCATTAACATAAAATTCCATTTCTCAATCTGATCACTGTTTGAAATTTGCGATCGCATGGAAAAGAAGTCTTAAATGTTCCTTTTGTACACCATCAGTTAGTGAAACAAATGATATTTGTGCTAAAGAGCCAATATGAATTTTATAGCGACTATATCCCGCGTAAACATGAGACGACTTTATAATACATTGGTTGAATGCATTCCGTCTATTAAGAATACTCTATTCAGTCGCTACAAGGCTAATACAAATGCTTACATGTACTTCAGGATTTTGTTCAACTTTTCAGAACAGAATTATTATCAGACATGTTTAGTGTGTAAAGAATTTGGTCTTGTTACATGTACAGGTATGTAGTTTTCATTAAAACTTTTGAATGATCAAATTTCCGGTCTTACGACTGTTAGTCGTGAAATGTATGGCACCAGGATTTCCAGTTCAGCTATACATGTTTCAATGCTTTGAAATAGTTTGCTGTAACTACTCCGTCATCACCCGTCGTACAGTCACATATTTGTCAGCAAATTTGTATGCACAACACCAAGTACTTTTCCGAACATCCAGCTACATGTACATGTATCATGAGATTAGACACGTACACTGTGTATAGTTAGGTTAGTTTTGCCAATTTTATGAAGGGCACGGTAAAACCGTCTTGGTCAAATCAATAAAAGTTTTTGTCTCGTGAAGACGTTGTGAATTTTTGGATCGCATCCGCATTATTATCACTTGGGTATCCCAAATTACTTCAATTGTAGTGAAACTCTTGACTTTGTGACGGAGCGCGTGGACAATGAGATACGCGATAATTTCTTCAATATAAGGTTTTAAAGAACTTCGAACTGTACACGTATTCATATGGCATCCTGTGTTTTTGTTGAAAGTTAACTTACTCTCAAATAAAGATAAAACACAATTAAAAGTTACTCATATAAAAGATGACCAAAGCTTTCCAAAAACACCTATTTTCCGTTCAAATTTGGAAGTTCAGATTTCTAAACGTCTAATTTCTAACATACAGATCCAAATCGCTATGCAGTTTTAGTGCGACTAGTGGTGCAGAAACACATCTCCATCTCCCAACTTATGGTCCAATTTAGAATAAGTATTACCAGGAAGTCAGTAATACTAAGAAAGTAATGACTGCCTGG
This sequence comes from Phoronis australis, assembly GCA_002633005.1. NCBI lineage: Eukaryota > Metazoa > Phoronida > Phoronidae > Phoronis > Phoronis australis. The sequence goes on from NMRA01000546.1 coordinate 160,813, forward strand.
TATTACCTTTGCATGAGTTTAATGCCGATGTAATTAATCAAAAACGGACCAGGGTACCAAAGGTTCTGTTTGAAAGTAATGGTCAAATAACCAGTCGACCCCAGTATTTCACCTGCGTTTATTTGTCGTTGGGGATAGAAAAATATATGGCGTTATTGTGCCATTTAAGGTTTAATCAGGTTACTTTTGGTTTGGTGTACAGTACCACTAAAAATACCCCATTAACGCTATTTCTTCAAAAATGCAGTCCATTTTCCCTCAGCCGTTTTGAACGGCATGTGAATGGACAAAGTGGGAACATTATGGCTTGGACGCGTCGTTGAAGGGGGTTTCTTTTAGAGTTTTCTGAACAAAATACTCATAAATCAGGGTTATTTGAGCTTTAAAAAGTTTTGCAAATTGTATGGTGGTAAATTTATAGTGAAGAGTGAGATTTTCAAAGTGTGGTTTAGATTGTTTGCATTCAAAGAGATGCTTTAATGTATAATATTTAATTACATTTTATCGGTCGAAGCTACATGTATTTCTTTAGCAATTTTGGTCGTCGTGTTTGTCGTTATCCTAAAAAGTCTATTTTTACTTTTGTTAAAGGCCTGTCCGTGTAGCAGTCGGTTAACCGTACAATGAAATATTGACAAAACTTTGTTGCGAGGCTAATACTCAAGAGGTTTTTTGCATTCATTGTTTGTATGTAGTAAAAGTCATAAACCCGTTACAAGGGACATTATTTGTCACCACATATCTTTACATGCCTCCTCTTACGCATCATCTATATCTATATTAACACTGATGAAGCGCATAAGTTTGATCAAATTGCAAACCAGAAATCGAATAGAAATTATATCTGACCAACAAATAAACATTGAAGAAATGAAATACCATAGCAGCAATGGAAACAGTAATAATAATATATACACGTTTACTACGCAAATTTTAAATATATAAGTAGTTGTTTGTAGTTCCCCTTAATATCAATAAACGCACATATTTTGGTTATCAAAATATTATCAAATCATGACGTAGGGATATAATTAGCCTTCATGATTTACTTATTTTTGCATAAAGAAAAGCTACTTTGGATAAATTTGTCAACTACATTAAGGTGCACAATATTGACCTCATCCTGCAAGTCATGAAAACCAATTATTAAAGTCGATGTTCATCAATGTGCCGTAGATGGCTATTGATATTGCCGTTGATATCCTCGAAACGCACTGGGGACCTTATTAAGGGAATAAACAAACAACCAGTGCAAACATTTAGATACATACAGGTATAGACAGATCCATTCTCGATAAGTCTAGCGACCTTAATATTTTCAGAGTAATTTCTTTGATGAGACGTACACTGTACTTAAATATCCGAATAAAAATTCCAATAGGTTGATTAGCATTTGCGAATGAATCATGAACGGCGCGCACTGAAAAAAGTGGGGGCTTAAGTCCCTCATCCCCCTGTGGTGCATCTCCTATAGACCATGTATGGCTTAGCACTGAAAGGTGGGAGGCTATAGTCCCCCCAATAGCCCCCTATGGTGCGCCGCCCTTGGTATTTGCCTACAGGCTCGACAGTGTGATTCAAACGTCAGGTCATCATAAATTGTAATGCCCAGATGTCTGCGCGAATTTTATTTTTTTGAAGTGGATAAATTTCACCATCAACTTTTAGATAAAGTCTGAGTGGGTGTGTAAGTGGGGGGTCTAGAAAATTTAAGATGAACGCTTGGCGTCAGCCTTGAAGTTAATACGCCACCTACGAGTCCTGAACCAAGATTGTATGAATAAAGTTTTAGTTGAATGAAGGTTCTTAATTGATTTTGACATAGGTCTGCATCATTGGCATCAATAAAGGTTTCGGAGCTGATTTCTAAAAAAATCATTGGTGCAGAACATTATAATCAGGCGCCTCGCGACACATGTATACGGTTCCCCCAACATTGATAAAGCCTTAGGTGAAGGTATTAAAAACACAACCTGTTTAGTGGTAATATCCGATTGGATAGGTACAGTAGATTGAGTGAGGAGTGTGTGCAGAATGCCCCGTATTGTATAAGATATACAGAATTGAACACACGACACTTTTCATTGTTGACGGTCTTTATGTATAAGAGATTTCTTTGTGCATGAACTTATTGACATGCTGTTTGGCTGCCCTCAAAGTCGTTAAAAAGCAAAGATACATGTAGATCACTTTGAATGCAAACATCCTCCATTTATTTGCTTCTAATTTTCTCAATTCGAACGACTGACAATATCCTGTCGAAGAAACAATTTGCGAAAGGATTTCCTAGCTCAATGACGTTTCGATTCTGCCTGCATATCATGTTATCAATTTGCGGGCAGAAATCGTATCACTTATTAATCAATTTCTGAACAGATGAATTAATCGGTTATCAGACAAAAGTTTTGATCCGAAAAAACAATTCAGTGCAAATTTCACAACAAAAATTGTGTGTCTTGTACTGTTTTCATTGATAAGTTCTCCATGAAATAAACAGCTTCAAAATAATACCCACTCTGTGCAGGTTTCAATAAATTAGTGATTCAGAGTACATATCAGGTGTGCAGAAAACGACACGTGATTGATTGGCTTTTCTGAAAATCGATACTGATAAGATGAATGGTTTTGGTAAAATATGTTTAATTTGTAGAGAAGAGTTTGTCCTTTTCCAGGACGTTTGCCTGTTAGCATTTTGTTCAATGTCATTGACAAGTTGAATGTCTTCTTTGTGCATTTGTTCCTAACCAGTAACACAGCATATACCTAGGATTGCCAAATCGAATTTTCCTTAAACTACTTTATACATCAGTCGCATTTTAATAATAGCCTATTCCAATATCATTTTAATCATGTATTGATGTTCTGTCGTAATTCTTTTGCTGTTTGATAATTACCCAAATATGTTAGAAATCCATTTCGACTACGGGGAATTATAAGTTAGTTTCACCTTTGTTTTCAATTGATACGCCCAGCAGGTATTCGGTTACATAGACTAATAAAACCAGGCTACCCCTTAGGTTTTGCCCATATATTCCCTGCTTTAGTACAGAGCTCATTTTCTTCAACATTGCTGTCTATTATATCGTATTTTATGTCAAAAATTTTTTTTTGGCAAACTACATTTCGTCCCGTTTTGCTGGCTAAAAAGGAAACTTTAATTAAAACTTAAACTCTCATCAAATTGATCTCTTAAAGATGATTCATTAAGTGTAAATACAGTCACGCTATTGTCAATAACAATTATTTACTGTAGCTTGTTTTAGCTAAAACCACTCGCCTGGACTTTGATAAATGTGTTCATATTTTTAAAGAACATCCATGTCCTCGCTCTGAGAATTATTAACGTTGATCCATTCTTGTTGTTTCATTTACCGATTAACATTACCAAACATACTACGAGAGTGACGTAACCTTGTTCTTTAAAATGATCATCTATTCCAACTACGACTAATATATCACCTGTTATACTATTCAAAACATGCACTAAATATGCAACACATGTATCAGTAGATTGATTATACATTGCTTTTTTGCCCATGGGCTAGTCAGTGTGTTTCAAATATACCGGAAATTCTATCATCTACTACGATGCCTATATGTCTTTACAACTGTTTGTGGGGAATAACTACACCATCTATAAAAATTGGGTCAGTCTGTAATTGAGACATCTAGTAGACTCAGAATCTACAGTCTATCTCAGTCGTGAAGTTCACGTGACTTCTGGAGCCCTGCACGAAGATTCAATTGAAGCTAAATAGAGAGGCTTTTCGGATGTGTTCGAAATGAGAATAAAATCGTTTATGTAGAGGTCTGAGGGGAAGTCATTGATGTAGACCAGAATGAGCCTCTCAGGACACCAGCTCGCGGTATCCCTATGTTAACAAAGCAGGTGACTGAAACTTTTGAAAAAACATCCCAGTCGTACTACCGGATTGAATACACACACGTACCTGAAGTGAAGAGTGTGTGCAGAGTGTCCGATGTACCACAAGAGACAATTTTGTAGAAGTGGAACCCTAATGCAACCGTGCCTAACGCTGATCCTTTACCTAACATTAAACCAATTTTTCATATTGTTATTGGATTTCTTAATTAAACGTTGTGAAAACCTTACATATACTTGTGTTTACAAAAAGATTTAATATTTTTGTCATGCATAACTTGACTTATTCATTTCTAACAGCTGCAAGTCCACGGTGCTTGTACATGTATTCCGTGTTTGGATTTCCATGAAGGGTACGGCGTCGTCATGACCAAAATCGGCAAAAATTCTCCGAAAGGGGTATTTTACGAGATCGACTACCCCGTTTCATGTGACTTTTTGTCATGAAACTGTCGGTATGTACTCAGTGGAAGAGTAAACGTTGAATGTGACCTTCATTGTATTAATAGGGTCCTTATACTGACTACAGTGTATGCCCAAGAGGTACAGCAGATGTATCACTGACTGTTTAGACAGCTATGAACTTCAAGTGTCACTTTTAACATTTGTTCTTGTTTAGCTATTTTGTGTGTGTTTGAGTACTACCATGCAACCATAGACAACTAGCATGAGAGGTACATGTATAGTTGAAACACGTGTCTGTAAAATGTACTATAATTAATGTATATAACTTTAACCTGATAAAAAAATCAAGTGACTGTGCAATCAGATTCCCGGCCAAAACTTGGACTCGACTTACTGCACAGACAATATCTCCCAGAAGTAACTGAGATTCTTTAATTTCTAATACTTAAAGCACGTAAATTGCACGACGCTAAACTTCAAAAAATTACAACTGGAGGAAATATCTACAGTCCACTCACAACAGACCTCAACACAATGCGCTGATTACAACATTTGGCATGTAGAACCACCCATCTTCATAAATTTCTACAATGCCAGTTCACATCCCTTCTTAGTGGGACTAACTCTTGCAATCTCATTGACGAATTGCCATACGTTTTTGTATACATTGTTTCAACTCCAAGCGCAGATGGGGTGGTATTTGTTAAAATAATTGCCCATAATGGACTGCAGTTGTAACAAATTTCTCACTTCCACTAAATTTTCATTTTCCTGTGTAAGATCTTGCTTTCCGTCTTTCAAATTTGGTTCATCTTCGTAGCCGAACAGGTCAGTGTCACCACCAGTTTTAGTTTTCTCGAAATTTATCTTCTCCACGTCAAAGCTCAACTGATACACACTGGCTTTGGGAACGAAATCAACAAGATCAATGTACAATTCCAGGAGTAGGCAGTGGCTTATGGTTTGGATCGGCAAAGTTTAATTTCGATTCTAATGGATCTACGCCAGATTTTATTCCAATGCACTTTAACTCTTACACGAATCTCAAAACTTTCTCGTAGAATGTTTGAATATAATCCATTTAAAACTTTACAATGTCGTTTACGTACCTCACTGCTATGGTGTTTTCGAAGGTAACAATTCTAGCACATCTAAAAACAGTAAGAAAGCTGCTATCATCCTATCGAACTTGACTCAGATGTCTGATTTCCTTATTGTTTTCAAAGCATCGGTCATGCATTGCGTGATGTCACATTATTTCTGTATTTTCGTGCTAGACCTGTCATCATAGCCATCTTATTTTACTTTTGAGTTCTTCATACATGGACCCTTGCGATCAATTTTTTTTTCTCGTAAAGTTATCTTTTGCTTGAACGGGTTTCACAGCCCTCCTCCAAAACAGAGTTGAGATGCGCATATTTACTTTTACTCTGAAACATTCCAAACAGCCGTGTTCGTGCAATGTTAGAACTTGATCGTGGCCAATTACTTCAGCGAAGTGACCTGTGCCAATACAAGGGAACAGCCCTGGAAATCGGTTGATTGGAAAAATGTAAAATGTTTTTACACCGATTTCTCTCTGTCCAAAATAGTTAATGACAATCGCCTGCCGTAGCTTCTTATTTGTGTTCTTACTTTAGTACACCATTTGCAAAGACACTCAATCTTTCTCAACTCACCTATCCCACAATACTCCTCGAGAACAATTGGTAATTATAAAGTTAAACGGTCTATTCGGATTAAAATTTGACTAATTCTTAACCAACTCACTGGCGAGTTCCTACAGTCGATTGTCTGACTTTATAATTCAGACTTTCCCTTTATCTGTTAATCAACCACATCTGCAGATGAAACTTTTTCAGGGCACGCATAATATATTACTTACAGCATGAAATGTATAAAATTAACGATGTATCAGTTTATAAGAAACCTTTACCGATGTGCCAGTAATTTTAGCTCGCACCAGGCCGGTCAACGGCGAACTATTGCTGCACGCCCTGCTATGAGTATTGCAATCAAACTTTTATATATTAAGCATTGGTTTATTACTTTAGTATACTGGTGTGAACATTAATAGTGATTTAGCCAAAAACTTCAAATTAACTAGACCCAATGATGACAGTCTATGATAAATTAAGCTGATATCAAAAGGCCAAAATTGGCAATTTTTGGTCAGCGCATGTTATATACAATTGTCTAATTTTGTTCTAACTCCTACATTGCAATCTTGATTATACTGACATCTGCTGGGTCTATCGGAAACTAACCGCACATGAAAGGCTTGGTTGAAATTATCGTTTTCTCACATGCACTTTCGAGCTTTCAGCGGCAATTTCACTGATCGAAGCCACAAAATAAGCCGAAACTTTGACCATGCCATGTTAAACCTAAATTTTTATCCAATTTTACTGAAACTTGTTGATGTTTTCAACAATTTACTTATCTATGTTATGGGCTTTCGGCAAACGTGATTGGTTCATAAATAAGACACCACGCTGCGTTTTCTGCGAACCCCGTGTATCCTGGAGGGGGCTGAATGATTTTGGCGCATGTGCAGTTTTCGGTTTCAATATTGCTGGTAATGATCCTTGAACCACGGCCACCTTGTCGCACTACGCTGTCATTCCTGGTTACCCTAACATGAGAAGATTTCTGACCTTGCCACCACTCCTAAGCTACTGGACCAAACTGTTTTAATTACATATGAGACCGATTTCTACATTTTAATAACAGTCTTGTTCGACTGGTGCTGTATTCCTACATCAAATTGCTAATGAGGACGCCGTAGTCCTCATGACCAGTCCAAACACGTAGTACAGTGCTCTGTTGCATGAAACAGTCCCTAACTAGGGACTTAACCAAGTTCCCAATCTAGTTAGGGAAGTTCCTATAGGGATTTTTCAGCGAGACGTGGAGTAAGTCGTGCCTGGCTCTAGTGTACAGTAATCGATGAATTCAGTTTACGATGGAAGTACTAACCAGTATAGTGGGTAAGATCAAGCCTTCCCTATTCGACACCTCCAAGCTCTTTAACTATCATGAAAATCCCACCCCTTAAAAATCTAAATCTTTCGTTTAGCTCACTGTCACTATACGTCTCGAGCGGGTTAATTTCTGTCACGGAATTTTTTTCAACAGCAATATGAGCTTGGTCAGCAATTTTATTGCTAGGGACTCAACTTAGGGACTTACTTTAGGTAACCCCAAAATTTGAGTCCCTATTTAATGCCTAAACTAACTGGGAACTTTTCATGCAACAGTCCCTAAAATTTAGGGACGTCCCTAAGACCTAGGGACATCTCTAACATTTCGGGACTGTTTCATGCAACCGGGCACAGGTCCCCACACTGTGAAATTGTTTTTAATTGTTGAAAAATCAACTGATTATTTGTTTTTTGTTTTATCTTTATAATGTATTTATTTGCTGAATCGAGGTTTGTGTCTTCACTTTAATATTCAAAATATATTTGGCAATAGAATATGTCCACTAAGGATTTCGAAAGATGTTCTAGCAACTGAAACTACGGATGTGTTAGTGACGTTGTCTTCAATAATAGGGTTCCAGTATGAAGCACTCGCGATCTGACAGTTTCAATTTCCAATATCTTTCGTCCACTGGTGTTCATTCCTAGAGATTCACATGAATTAAAGCAGTCTTGTTATCAGAGTTCCCTATACATGTAGGTGGCAGGACCGTTAGGGCATCAGGATTAAAAAGTTTAGCCCCGGTTGCGATTTACTGGTCTTCTGCATACCTGTAGCGGGTGCAGTTTTTTACATTGAAATCATCCTTTATTATCACTTTGGTAACCGTTCTGTAGCCATGGCGGAGTATTATATCTACATGAGTATACCTAACATAACATTCAAGGCATATTCTCTTAAAATGAAGGCAAAACGAATTCGAACAATTTCAGAGTGCAACAAGTTTTGACGGAATTAAAAACCCATCCACAATTAACCAGATTCAACTCAATGGCAGGTTACAGCTAACGTTCTTTGTAATGATATAAACCAATCGATGTGATGACAAAGTTAACTTTTTGCGTTAAAATATTGAATATATAAGTTTTAACATGCTCCACTTAGGAAATTTTTTGTCAAAAGTATATCCCGGAAAATATACGTTTCTCCATAAACCGTGTTTGGAATGAAAACGTTTGCAAATATTACGCCCGGAAACAGTAATACCTGTGAACACAAACTCGCACAGATTTTTTAAATGGTGAAAAGTGTGTATTTAAAACCATAGACGGATGTGATGGTTAATGTCAAACATCTGAAAAATACGAAATTAATCAGTATAACCGAAAAATCTGCTAAAGTGGCGTGAGGATTTTTGTCGTGGATTTCTTGTTCAGTTATAAAAACACATGGGACAGAATTGTCAACAAGTCCTTAGATACCACATGTGCACGTGATAACTGCCCTTAGAAACGTTATTTTTTTAAAAGACGAGGACTCTTCGTCGCTTTTACCCAGGGGGTTACTTAAAAACTAGGTATGGATTTTGTATCGTCTCATTGACTAGACAGAGATCTTGCACAGATGGTTAAGTTAGGTAGACTTAGTTTCAACATCTTTTTTATAAAATTGGGTTTCTAAAACACATTTTTTTCGAATTTGTTGTTTATTGAAGGTTTTCGCAGTGCCTTTTTCCAAATACACTTTTTGCAAAAGATTTGTCAACCGATATTCGCTTGTAAGTAGCAACTTTCAGTAAACAACCTATTTTAATATCATATCTCGAAGCTGATGTTCCTTTATCCGACTGTATAACGTATTTTCCTTACAAAAAATTGAATTGATTTCAATTACATTCACTTGAAGTTTGCTATAGCTTGAAAAAATGACTTCATAAACTTATATGTTCCTGCTGATGAAGTTATAGCAGGGCCGTAGGAAGGGGGGGGGGGGTGGCGGGTGAACTTGCCCATAAGAAATTCAGGCATCAAGAATAAACCGACATAGGCGTGGGGCAGTCGAGAAAAGAAAGACTGCGAAATAATGATAAAAGAGAAAATTAAAGAGAACATTTAACATCTCTGCATCAGTGCATGGTTTACATTTTGAGGACCATGTCCAGGACATTATAGTTAGGGTCTCCGATTTTGCAGAACAGCTTGTCTAACGCACTCGAAAACGTGCACGATATCAATTATATATAAATTTCGAAAAAGCGAGAACATTCGTAAAGCGAAGCTTTTGCGGAGCGTACTAATTTACTGGAATATTAAATTCAGTGAGTCAATTTTGTGAATGCAAAACTACATTTTTTCATATACCCATCTCTGGCAACGGATAACAGGGACAACTATCACTTTATTTTTTTTCTCGAAGCTGTAGCTTACTTGAGAAAAATTGATAACTTCACCAATAACATCAATTTGTGCACATTTCCTGATTTTTTCATACTCAGTGGCCCCACCCTTGAAGGAGCCCATTCATGAAATTCAAGTGTAACCCCTTTGTGTGTTTTTATTCACAAACTCTTAAGGGGCCGCTCACGTAGAGATGGCCCAATGTTGGAATCGATTGTATCTATTTTCCTGTTTTTTGTGAAATCATGAAACTGGCTTTTATGTTGAAGGTCAGTCTCTGCATCTTTTTGGGACCACATGACGGTGGAATGAACTGTCACTTTTTTCCAATTTTCTCTCTGTACATGTAAATCCGACACTGCATAGTATTCACGATGGAAGTTGAGATTCCAAAATTATCAAAAAACACAAAAAATTGTGCACAGCGCATCCATTCGACCCAAACATCCAAAAATGTGAAAAATACAGAAGGATTGCCGCCATTGGAAGGGTGGATATTTGAAGAACGTGAAAAACACTATTTGTGAATTACACACAAGGACTATTTCCGATTGTTAGTTCTAAAATAATGTTACTGTTCCCCGTAGTTTCACACGTTTGGTATTTCTTTTGAAGATGGTTACTACATGTATATGATGTATGAAAGAAATTCTCACATATAGAAAACACTTCTGTCTAGTCTACTATTTGTGATGAACGTGCACATGCTGAAAGGGGGTACTCAAAGAACTCTATCATTCATAAAGAAAGATTTCATTGTATTCTGTCTGTGGATATCAAGTTTGCCTCGTGAACCGTTATAGGTACGTCTGAAATGAGCAAAAATTCACCTTAATGCTCCATCTCCCATATCCCCCCTGTTGCCCGTCAAAAGTCTGCAGGCATACATGCGGAAATTGCTGGTAGCATTCCGTTTTGTTAAACAAATTTGTTTGTTGCTGATTTACTTATTTATGTAGATACGGAAATCTGGATGATTTTTGATAGATAGAAGATAATCTCGTAAGTTTTGACGATGTTTCAGTGAAATTAATTGCAGCCTGAAGTTGGAAAAACTCTAAAATCCGATAATAAAGCACACTTATAGATTCTAAAGATTTTTGCATATCTAAAATAACTCTCAAACACATTGATGAAATTCGGACGCACAAACCGTTGATAGAAAAATGTTTTAAAAATCTTTAAGTAAATAAAACTAAACTCGCTGCTTGGAAAGTTTGTTTGCACTTCCTTGGTGTTTTTGGTTTCCAGTAGTATTCAGCAATGAATTTTGCTATTCAAAACTGAATTGATTGCTTGTCGTTATTTGATTGCAGACCATGACTGACGTACCACCGTTAAAAATAATATCTTACCATGCAGTTGTCCGGCGCATAATCCACGGGAAGTGAATTTGAACTCCAGGCATTCAGGAAGTGTGCACAGTTTTGGGACACACTATCCTTTTCCCCAGCCACCAGAAACTGGACTACCGGTGGTATTTCAACTATGCATTTTGAAATTGCCCCAAACGTACCACACCAGGGACTTCGAGACCTCACCTTTTCAAAAAACGCTTCAAAGAATATCCATGATAAAATAAAGTTTCCCTGAACTGGATCACAATAAAACGAATCTTGACCTTAGAGCGAGCGCAGACGGCCGGTATGAGCTGCCAGTCTCAATTGACTCAAAGCATCTAGCTTTAGTTCATTGGAAATTTTGTATTTTCACACTGTTGGATCTCAGCTATAGCTACTTGAGGCAGCTTCTCGCTACCGGTCCGTGTACTGGTCCTAGGGCAATTCTTACTCTCCGTGTTGGTTCACGGTTACTCAACCCTTGATGGCTTCATCCCAGAGGCTGTCCCAGCGGCAGATCCAGGATTTTGAGTTGGGAGACAGGGCAGTGCATTCAGTAGCCAGGGATTTAACCCTCAAAAATTCGCACCCGAACTGGGAAATGGAATCCGGGAGAAATTTTGGGATGCCATCGCCCCTTGCCCCTCCCCGTAAGTCCGTTACTGTGTCCGGCACCTAAGGTGGACGTGGGATGTTCTGTACATTTATTTATTTATTATAGTGACTTAAGGGTTCCAGTAATTACAATATCAAAGACAGAATATTCACCACAACCCCCAGCCTCAATGGGCTTACTCGGTCACATAACAATATTAAGATAATTACATAACATATTGCACAAGCTCAAATATGACCATTTCAGACTAGTTTATTCAATTCCGTTTTTACAAACAGGACAAATCTGTTCATTCACATGAGTTCAGAAGTACCGCCCCACCTCAACCTCTAATGGTAGAATACCTGCACTCAATCGAGCTATGCAGAGCCGTAAGAAGGAAAAAAAATTGGGGGGAACAAACCAACTAGACTTCGTTAACCTTATCCCTTGCTATTGTCACCCTCCCCCCGTTCTCTGAATGTCACCATAATTGTACCGAACCCCACCCCCACGTCCATCATAGATAGGGGTAATACCGGGGATGCAGCCATCATGATTTAAGTAACCGTGAACCAACAAAAATTCACGGAGAGTAAGAATGGGTCTAGCCCCCCAAGCGTATTGATGGGTAGCTGGGAGCTGCCTGAAGTAATTATAGCTGGGTTGAAGGTCAAGGTTCCTTTTATGACCCAGGTTAGGGTTTAAAGTAATTTATGGAAAGGTACGGTCCCAAGGTGCCTGGCATGAGTGCCTCTGTGGCCGCTTCAGAATCCCTTGATGAAATAGAGCCTGTAGTCCAGTTTCTTGTTGCTGGGAAAAAAGATATAAAGTGTGTTCCAAAATGTACACCCTTCAACGTCTGGAGTTCCAATTCAAATCCCGTGGGTATCTGAGATTCTAAACAGGTCTACTGCATCGTTAAACCTTATTTTGGACGTGGTTGTGCCTGCCATGACGTGCTTCTTGCATTTGCGCACCTGGTGGGCTCAGGGTCATCGATGGCAAAGTGGGCAAAAAGGTCCGCCTCCGGGAAACAAAAAGTCCTAGTCAAATGTCCCTTAAAAACACAGGATTCGGCGTTTGCTCAATTCATAGCTCAGCACAAACCCAGTGTTTGATTTTGTATTAGTAGAATTCCACATTCTAAAATATTCGAGCCCCCTATATTTTAGGCTGGGTGCGCTCAGCCGTGTGTGTAGTATGCAAGCGAAATGCAAGTAACCATTTAGTTTTGAAGAACAAAAATTCAATGCACAAAACCACTGTAAACCAAAAATATCAAGGATATTCAAAGATAACCTCTCCAAGTTGATGACCAATAAGTTTGATTTTATTTAGTTAAGTACTTAAACTTCATTTGTAAACTTTAACCAGTAATATAATTCCTAATCCAATAAACATTTTATTGTCGTTTGAATTTTGTGAACATTTTAGGACACTTAGTTGGGCTGTCCGAAATTCATCAATTTCCTTGAGACTTATTTCAGATAGACAAAAATCGTTTAGTGTACTTTTATATTTGGGGATCTAATGACAGATCGAATTTTCCCAATGTCAGCCTGCAATTAAAGTCATAAACATGTCAGAAATCAACAATCAAATCCTTGAGCAATGCATTTACCGTGGTTTAATGACTTAATTCCTTTCTGCATAGAATATAAAAGCAATGCATTTAATGTCATTTGAATTGTGAGTGATTTTTTGGAGTGAAGTGTCCAAATTTTATCAATGTTTTGGGTGTTGTTCTAGATAGACAAAAAGTGTCCAAGTGCACTTTACTATTTGGGAACCGGATTATAGTTTTGTTCCATATTCAGGCATCAACTGAATTCCCTGAATCGTCATCAATTCTTCAAAACTCACCTGTTAACCTGTCGGTTTTCATAGATACAACAAACATGTCTATCAGAAGCCGACGAATTTGATAATCAAAACGGCATGTTGTAAGCAATTTCCGCAGGCATTCTCGCATATTTTTGACGGGTAACCGGGGAAATGGAAGATTGAGGATACATAGTAACGTGTATTTTTTGCTCTTTCTGAGGAACATTTAACGGATCATGAGTTTAACTTGACCTCAAAAAACGCCGAAATATTTGTTTAGATTTTTATTATTGCAATATTTGGGTACACTCGTTCGAGATGTACACAGTCACCCAAATTGTAGCCCAGACCGCAGTGTTTTCCACATGTAGGAGTTCTTCACAAACAACTCATAGTAACGATCTTCAAAAGAGATTTACTATTCTTGAGACAATATGGGAAACAGTAACATTTTTTATAACTAATATTCCTTATGTGTAATTAATAAACAGCAGTCTTCACGTTCATTAAAATTCCTGATTCCCTTTCGATGGCAGTCGCTCCTATTTTATTTTTTCACATTTTTTGGTTGTTCGGGTCGAATATCTTGACAATGCTGTGCTGTGCACGAATGTTTTTTGTTTTTTTTTTGAGGAATTTTCAATCACAACTTCCCTCGTGAATACTTGGCAGTGTCGGACTTATATGTATAGAGGGTCAAAGGGACATTTCTCCGAGCTGTTCCACCGAGAGAAGGTCCTTTCTGAAATGGGACACTTTACTTATGAAAAGCTAAACATAATTAAGCTTGGAAAAGAGTTACAGTTCACTCCACAATGGTTTGGTCAGGAAGTGAACTTCAACACGAAAGCTGGTTGTACGATTTCACAAGAAACAGAAAAATAGAGGTAATCGAGTCCAACTTCGGGTCCCCTCTCTGTGAGCGTACCCTTAAGAATTTGTCGATAGAAACATTAAAACTGTGGCCACTTGAATGACATTACTGGCCTTCTTCAGACGTGGGGTCCCTCTATGTGAAAATATCTATAATTAAAAATCAAGAAATATACAATAACTGATTATTTCTTTCAGGCCATCAATTTTTCTAAAGTGATATACAATTCCAGAAAACAATCGACTGTTACTGTATCTCTGTTATCCCGTGCAAGAGAGGGGCCTCTGAAAAAATAAGGTTTTGCAGTCTCAAAATTAACTTACTGAATTTAAAAATCCAGTAAATAGTAGGCTCCGCAAAAGCTTTGCTTTACAAATTTTGTCGATTTTTTGAAATGTATGCATGAATCATTACGTGCACGTTCCCAAGTGCATTTAGACGACCGGTGCTGTGAAAGCGGAGACCCCAACAGCAAAGTCCTAGCCAGGGTTCTCAAAAGGTAAACCATGCAATGATACAGAGTATTGTTAAATGTTCTCGTGAGTTATGGCTCTTATCTGCATTTAGCAGTCTTTCTTTTCTCGACCGTCCCCGCACCACGCGTATGTCGGTTGCCGCGATTAACTATCTCATCATAAAATTTAGGGAGGACCTTGCACTCCCCCGTTCAAACGGCCATGCTACATGTATGACGGACCTCTGAAACACCAGCAGACGTAAATACTCTTCCACACAATAGTCATCCTTAACAGATCTACATGTATGTAGTAAGCACAGTTTTGGATTTATCAGTGATTATTTTTAACCAGTTTAACTCTGCTAAGTGTAACCTGAATGTTTTGGAGTTTTCAAGGTACAAAACTTGTTTGTTCCTGAATTTTTTTAAGAAATCGCATTTCTCCATAATTTTAAATATTGAACTTGACGAGTTGCAGGAGTTCCGATGTTTAAGGTGTCATAAAAAGACGTTTTGCAATTTGCTTTTATCCTTTCGAACTAAACGATTTCAGAGCCTTAGCATATGTTCATGTTTGTAGTGTGAATTTGCCCAACCCGAGTCCCAATAAAGTACTGCATTGGCGGCATACATGTTGACCCCTAAAAATATACGTAGTGCTCATTTTGCAGTTTGAGTGTTGAGAGTATCCCCTTATCCCAGATCCGTATTATGGAAATGAAGCTACGGACATTTCAAAACATTAACTGCAACTGTTGAAACCCCTGTTACCAATATGTTTGTACATGCTCACCAGAGCTCTCAATGCTCTGGACGAGGAGTCTGTCAGTAGATCAGCTGTCAAACTAAAATCCATAAACTCATTCTCAGTTACACCCAGGGACTTATAACACTCTCTTAAGTCCACAATGTGATCGCACAAAGTGAATTCAAAAATCGTTCCTGCATGTGCCCTTTTGCAAAAATGAACCACAACAGTTTTGAAAAATTTCCACAGACATTTGCCACCCTGCACACCAATTACTCAATACGTTCAGTAAATCCTGTAAATAGGTTTCATTACCAGAAAAAATCTAAATGTCATCTGCGTACTAGAGACAGGATAAATTACGCCCATCAAAATTGATAACTTTGCTGCAGTTGTTCAAATTATTAATCAATTCATTTGTGAAAATTGAAAACAATGTAGGCGACAATGGATCTCCCTGCCTGACCCCTCTTGTACTGGGAACCAGTTGGTATATCTTGACTGACCTAAATGTACACAGGCATCGGTCTGGCAAACAACGATATTACTGAGTGATAGAAATTTCCAAACTAAATCAATTCATTTTTCCAATATAACGTTTCTATATAAATTGTCAAAAGTCCGCTCCATATCGACAAATATCGCAAACGTTGGTCTATTACAAGCTATTCTATTTTTGCCAATAGACGTGATTTTAAACACGTTGCCAAGACAACACCGCCCTTATCGAAAACCATTTTGTTCTTCATTCAGTCTGTGTTCGACATTCAGAAACTCGGTTAATCTCCTCCTTAGTTCATTACAATACACTTTACTCACAGTGCCTCTCTAGTTGAACGGTAAATTCAAATCCCTATCAGATCCTTTCGATATAGGGTTAATAATCGCTTTATACCATCATGGTGAAATAAATTGGAAGCTTCTCCTTTTGCTTAATGCATGTTTTTCAAATGTTGTTGGTGAACCAGTTCTGATGCTGTTTGGCAAGAGGCATTATCGGAGAATTGTTTACAAAGATTTCATATGACACCATGCAAATTATAGTATTGGACAAGACATCTTTGGACTGATGTTTGTAATCTATGACGGAAACAAATGGTTCATTTTTTTATTTTACTAACTTTGCTGAAAATAACTGAAAGTGATTCAAAGCACTATTAGAAAATACAGAGCATGTTGTCATGCACTTTGATGTATCTTTAATTTCTTTCCGATCAACCACGGTTGTAGGATGTCTCCTCATTTAGTAACATACTGTGTGGGCATCAGGGCAATTCGCATACAACCTTGTCGTAGAAATTGTTATTCTTGGAACGAGTTGCTGCGAGGTTTGAGGTGGTTTCCGGACGTTATTTAATATAGTGTACACGTAACTTGCCCCACTTTGGACATCTTACTCCAGATACTGTTCAGGGAAAATCGTTTTGCAACTGAATAAAATTTGAAATTGTGCAATGCAAATTGCTGCATTATAGTTATCTCAAAGGATCGGAAAGTGCACTCAAGTTATCACTCTCATTTTTGGGCCGGTCTGCCAATTGCTCAGACTTGGACCCCATGATAAATTTGTCTCTGTTGTGTCAAGGTCTATGCGGATATCAAACACGTTGTGTCCAATGTACACGAACGCGGGGAAGTAAAAAATTGAGTCTTTTTCGGGTATAAGCTTTACATACTAGTTGAACAACGTAGTGAAGTATGGTATTTTCCCAGTAGTAATAAAACAATTCCTCATTGGTCTAAAATGCTGCTACTTGATTTTACTGATTTAAGTTTTGATAATAACAAAATTGTTTCACCTTTTTTCTCAGTATCCCTTCTTTGCATTACACTTTCTTAGAAAGTTATACCAGCTTTGTCTGGCTCACGCAATGAAGATGTCATTCACGATTAGGACATTGATGGATTGAGGATAACCATTATCACATTTTTATATAACATTTAATATGTAATTGGATACGGAAAAGTTTAACCCTGATCAAATATTTTGAGCAACTAAACTAAAAAACGCAGATGACATGAACAGAAGCATTGCTTCTTGTTTGTTTTTGTCCTATCATTTGTTCAGTATTTTTACGATATTCATTTATCCAAGCAATCATATTCTTAGACAATGCTTATCATTTGGTCATGGCAAAGGCAAAACTAATAATAACTCGCTTTATATCCGCATTTTGCGACCTAGCCAAAATCCGATCTAACCGTCACGAAATCCACGTTGAAAGAAATAAACAAAATGCCAAGTTAAGTTTTAAGCCATCAAGAAAATATTGAGATTATGATTTTACTTGTGGCGTAAAGTCATCCCAAATTTCAGGTCGCATAATTGAATTAATAATGTTTGGTGCATCCGTATTTTTCGCTACTGCTATGGAAACCCCTTGAAGCTAATCGAATCCAATCCGAGTGCCTTCGTGTTTGCTCCTTATCACCGAATACACTGTACGTGCCATATCATTTTGCAGAAAATAGATTAGCCTCGAAACTACACGTGACCGCAACATGCATGTTGCACGGATTACTTCTCCTTTGGAGACATCAACCGAGTTCGGGAATATTTTTTAAACATTGATGAAGGAGAGGTTCCTTTGGGAAACAAATCTTTTTGTTAAGCAGAATAAGTGTGTGACCCACTACACTCTGTGTATGTGACAAATTTCAACCACGCGGTCGCAAACAGAAGTTGTTGTCTCCGTGGACCACTAAACGCCTAAATACACTGCCACTCAAAACATTGGTCCGGTTAACGCATATTAAACGCATCTTGCAGTATTGAAAATCAATTTTAGCAAGGTAAATTAATAGTGGGGGCTTGCCAGAGCTGTTGGCGGTTTATTGCATTTTGTCAAAAGTTAAGTGTGGCGATTAGTAGACCAGTGGGCGCTTGTTATGAAACGTTTGAAAGGTCGACAACAGGCGCAAACTTGAGTATGGTCGTTATTCCGAATGGTTGCGGACTAAAAAATATAAAGACGACCAAAAAAGAAATGAAGAAATGACGCAACACCATATTTTTGTCCAACGCACACAACCAAGGCGTGATGGTGTGGACTTCGTTAACACCCAATTGTTTTATAGGCATGCGCAATTTTTTTCAAACCCTTTTTTGGTTGATGTTTCAGTCAGAACACTATTTTTTCAAGCAAGTTTTAAAAATCGGTGACCTAGTCGACTGATGCTCTGAGGAGTAAAAAATTGGCATGTTACGAATAGAAGAATAAAATAATCGCTCAAAAGTTTACCTGTGCTTGTTTAAAAAATAAGTTCCAATAGTTGCATGTACCATCTCACAATTTGTCTGCTGAACAAGGGGTCGTTTGCCTATTAGTGGATCTAGGGTCGTAATTTACTCGCTTTCTGTAATTTTCGGAAAACAAGACGCATGTTCAAACAGGCTTTTACTTTCCCATTCCGAATCGTGATCCCCTGCCTTGACTCGACCGTGAGCACAAAGAACAAAACCAAGCAGTGTCTGATTGGGATCTACTATCTGCATTGGCGTCGCTCCATATCGGTGAGGAGATGGCTGTACACCCCACTGTTTTCATTACCCCATGGATTACGGGCGTTCATCCACAGGGGGTCTAGGGGCTATAACCCCCTCTTTCTTCAGTGCTGCTCTTCCCATGATCTGGGCTATTATAATTTGATAATCCTGACAATTTACTCAAAAATGATGTTTTTTCCAAGAAAAAATTTGGTAACTTGATCGTTTGAACATTATTGTAAACGTCACTGTTTTGTGACGTTTTACCACGTGGCCTGGAATATTCTTCGGCACATCCGATAATTTGAAAAAATACCCAAAAAACGCGTCAAAAACTCTTTCTGCATTATTTCAAGTTTTTGCGATACATATATGTTTTACAAATGCTAGTCATTTATCGTGCTGTTCTCCATTAGTGTTCTTTTGAGCTTAATTTGACGATAAAAATATGGTGGCGCCCACATGAGTTGTTTCATACATGCCAGGTTTCTGCCCAGAGGTGTACGTGTAAAGACTCAGTACGGTTATGTTGGGGATTCAAATGCGCATATTGCGACTTGATACGAGTGGCCAAAATCTCAGCTCGCATGAAAAGTTGGGTCCGTACAGTAGTACACCAGTAACGTGTCAAGAATGAATTCAATACAGTGGCGAAACTAGGATATCATAAAGTGGGGCGACATTTTGTCTCTGGAATTCGCAAGCACGATTGCATGCAAGCACCCAGCATAAACCGGAATTCTAACCTTTTATTGAAAACCATCCACTAAAAAAGATTGCGCCGTTGGTCTGAGCCCTCCCCCACACGCTCAACCAAATTAAAACTGGGCTCATTATTAAATATTGTCTCAGAAGCATGTTCATTACGGCGATTAAATAATGAACTAAGTATTTCCTCTAACCCTTGCTGCTTTATTTTTGCGGCAGCCAAGGGGGTGTGGTTGAGGCGGCAAAATTAAAGCGAACGCATTAACTTTGCCTTGATTTCAATCCTGCGTCATCTGTATTGCTAAATTGTGTAGGAGGTTTTGAAAATTGTGGTGAAACGCAGTACAGTGTTGACATCCAAATGCATGTTTACTTATTGATTTCCAGATTGTCTTCTTTTAATAGATGGGGTGATGTTCACGTGACGCATTGTACTTCTGCGGTGATTTTTCATAAACGACGAAATTTTAAAGATTTATCCACGTAAAGATATTTTTCAAACAGGCAGTTGTTTTCAAGTTCAACATGTTACTATGATTTTGGGTCTGAGTGCCATATTCTATTACGCATTATTATCAATCTGCACGTATTTTTGTTTATTTTGTTTATTTACTAACCGTGTGGTCCAAGTGGCCGTCTGCTAGTCGTGACGTAACATCAAAGTGCGGCTTATGTTCAAAATGTAGAATTTTTTGTACTCCGTGTTTGTTTATCAGCAAAGCAATGGTGATCTTCCCTTTGAATATGAAATTCTTTGAGAATTCAAAATCTTAGCATTTCCCTCTTTAAACACCATGTTAAGGTAAAATATCGATATCTTAAAATTTCTGGTACAAAATAGAAAATTATAAGCATGCTTTCAACCCCATTTAGAACGTCTGCACGTCAAACGAATGTCAAACAACTCAAATAGAAGAATTATAGCTTTATGGTGATTGGTCATGGTCTCTTTAATTGGTTCATTGGGATAAGGAAATGCCCCTTTAAATATTTTCAAGAACAGGCAAATGTATCAATTTATGGCGTGTACACGTGAAAATTGTAGCCTACGGCAAAGCGCTATTTTTAAAAGCAACGATTCGCCTGGCCAGACCACTGCCACGTCGTTTCAAGAGAGGAGAGCAGAACCTATTCTTAAAGGCGAAGGCAACCTTTTTCCATGTCATTTTGAGCTAAAATAAGGTTGGTTGGTTATTCTAAACATATGATCCACTTAATTACAGCTTTTCGTAATTTTATTAATTACTCGTCCGCTACTCCGGAAGTGACGTTTTAGGAGGCAAGCGTTTCCCGCCACTTGGTTTTGCGTTGACTTTACCGTGCGAATCTGTTCTATTCTACTTTTGTTTTGTGCTGTTTTTCAACAAATGTCGCCACCGCTTTCCATCGGCGAGTATTCTGCGGCAAGATAGGTTAGAAGAGAACTCAACTACGTTGAATTTAGGGATTGTTTAGTGTGTTGTAAGCTGTAAATGGCTGGAGTCGGTGACCCGTATCACAGTGGCAGTAGTGTGATTGACGGAGACCTTGTTCACAGCAGTGGTGACGAGGAATTTTTTCACGGACATTCAGTGGGTGGGGACAGTTTGAGCCCGAGTGTAACGAGGCAGAGTACGCACAGGCACAGGCAGCTGTTGAGAGAAACGAGGCGGCTACTGAAGACAGACGTGGTGACACATCTTGGTGCAAATGCACTGTGTGCGTTGATATCGGCCTACCTCAATGGAATGCATATCACGGACAGAGGAACAACTGTCCCACTCAGTTGCCAGAGTCTCCCGCGACACACTCCCACTAAATGGTGATCTGAGCACCCAAACTGCTTACATCGTGTCGTGTGACTCCCTCGCCACACATCTGGCACCTTCTAAATAGACAAGTCTACAATAAACTTATCAAAGTTTGCCTCACCGATCTGTTCACTGAACGACAAACTGTCCTCCCCAGTGGGTGTCGAACTGGGCCTGTAATCACTCCCACTACTCAATATCGCTGCAGGGCTGGTAATGGGCTGGAGAAAACAGCACAGGGCGAATCACTACTGGTTCCAGGTATTGCACGCTTTGGGGTACGTTCGGAGGCACGGGTGACAGTAGATGAAGTGCCTCCCCTGGCTCCAGTCACTGTACTGGCCACAGCTCGCAAAGCTTCTCGCCTCAAAAAACGCACTTCTCAGGGGTGGCGACGGGGCACTGCCGGGAATCAACACAGACGGAATGGCATCCTTCTTCAGGCGTTGTTTCGCAGGAACCTTCATCAGTTCAGCGTACAAATCCCTTTCGTAACCGGAGGACAGAAAGTGCTTGCTGCACACACGGTAATTCTACACTGCTCTGTACGTTGCGTGGACGGGTAACGCTGCGTTCTTCACACGAACGAGCCAAGTACGGCGAAGTGTGTCATCCAACGGAAAGCGATGCAAAGGTACTCCCAAAGCGCGCGTGAGCCGATAACTAGTATATTCCGGTACGCAGCAACAGTGTGGCATGTTGACTGACTACTAAATGAAAGCAAACGACAGCGGAACTTAACACAACCGAGGTAGAACAATTACTGACTCGGCAGCTCTCACAGTCAGACTGTATGAAAAGAAATTGGCGCGAAATGCTTGCCTCCTAAAACGTCACTTCCGCAGAAGCGGA
Organism: Phoronis australis; assembly: GCA_002633005.1. Taxonomy (NCBI): domain Eukaryota; kingdom Metazoa; phylum Phoronida; family Phoronidae; genus Phoronis; species Phoronis australis. Next base: position 183,100 of record NMRA01000546.1, read on the forward strand.
CGAGTAATTAATAAATTACGAAAAGCTGTAATTAAGTGGAAAATATGTCTAGGATAACCAACCAGCCTTATTTTAGCTCAAAATGACATGGAAAAAGGTTGCCTTCGCCTTTAACCCTAACCCTAACCCTTACCCTAATCCTAACCCTAATCTTAACCATAACGCCAACACTAAAACCTAACACTAACCACGAACCCTAACCCTAACGACGACCACTGCAGCGACTNTGGATCATGAAATTAATCACTACGAGTGATTATCACCCTGCTGTAGGTACATGTAACTAGTGAACACTCGGGTCTTGGAATTGTATTTGTAAAGTAAGAAGAAGCGACATGTTCCAATTCTTGATCTTTAACCCCGATGCCCTGTTCTAACGGTCACTAATATATTGTGAACTCAAAATTTATTTCTCAACACGATTAAAACGATCGCAATGACGTTGTTTGATTTAATTCAGAAGCCATTTGATGCTCAAATACAGGTTTTGAGCATTTCAGTGAAATGAAATGCAGTGTTGACGTGCAAATGCATCTCTAGTTATGAACTCCAAAATATCTTTTAATAGAGGCTTGGAACCCGATAAACAAACTGAATTGAAATATTGGAAGTAATTCTTCACCACTGAAACAGATTTCAACCAGCTTACCTGGTCTTTTTAAGTTTTGTTCGTAAATATTTTTAATTTCTTTTGATGTCAGAGCATTTTCTGTCATTTCCAAATTACAAAAATAAAATCTGTCAACTGCAAATGCGTGATTTCTCTGTAAATTTAGTAACAGGGGAAAGTGAATTCCTCTGTATTAGACGAGATTGGAATTTCATGAGAATTTGATTAAATGATACATTTAACATCTGCCGTGCAACCTGTTATCATTAATTTTGGTATGGATTATATGATTCTATGACGCATAATTTTCCATTTGTACTCATCATTTATACGTCTGTTTCTATATTTTGTTCGACTAACCTTCGGGTTCAAGTGGCCGTCGGCAAGTGGAGGCGTAACATCAAAATGCAGCTTATGTTGATGTTAACTCTTTGTGTCAAAAAATTCAAAATTCGTCCAGTTTCATGATATTTGTCATGGTCATAGTCTCTTTAATTGGTTCCCCGTGATAAGGAAATGCCCCTTTAAATATATTCAAGAACAGGCAAATGTATCAATTTATCGCGTGTACACGCGAAAACTGGCCGGCAAAGCGCTCTTTTTAAAAGCAGCAGTTCGCTTAGTCAGGCCACTGCCTCGACGTCTGAAGACTCAGAACAGCAGAACAATTCGTTTGGACTTTTGGCAAAATGGAAACTACGTGATGTATTGACTTTTCTGAACATGAATCCTGATAAGAGGAAAGGTTTTGGTAAAATGTGTTTAATTTGTAGAGAAGAATTTGCGCTTTTCCAGGACGTTTTGTCTGTTAGCAATTTGTTCAATACCATTAGGGCTGTCGTCCAAGATGGCCGAACCGATCCAAACAAGTGACCCAAATTTCGCCACAAAAATTGCAATAACTTTGCACNTCTCTTTAATTGATTCCTCGCGATAAGGAAATGCCCCTTTAAATATATTCAAGAACAGGTTAATGTATCAATTTATCACGTGTACACGCGAAAACTGGCCGGCAAAGCGCTCTTTCAAAAGCAGCAGTTCTCTTGGCCAGGTCACTGCCTCGACGTCTGGAGACTCAGAACAGCAGAACAATGCGTTTGCATTTTTGGCAAAATGGGAATTACGTGATGTATTGACTTTGCTGAACATCAATCTTGATAAGAGGAATGGTTTTGGTAAAATGTGTTTTATTTGTAGAGAAGAGTTTGTCCTGTTCCAGGACGTTTTCTCACTTAGCAATTTGTTCAATACCATTGTCATTAACAAGTTGAATTGTTCTCTGTGTACTTGTTCTTAACCAGTAACACATCATATACCAAGGATTGCTTAACTGAATTAATTTCCTTAAACTACTTCATAATTCAGTTGCATTTAATAATAACCTATTCCAATATTATTTTAATCATGCATTAATGTTCTGTCTTAATTCAATTCCTGTTTGTTAATGACCCAAATTTGTTAGAAACTATTTTGGACCTCGGGGAGAAGTGAAACTGTTAAATTGATACACCCAGCAGGTATTCGGGTAGATAAACTAACAAAACCAGGCGACCCCGTAAGTTTTACCCATACATGTATAATCGCTGCTTTCACATAGAGCACATTTGGTTTCAACAATGCCGTCTATTACATCGTATTTTATGTCAAAAAATATTTTCCGGCAATCTCCATTTCGTCTTGTTTAGCTGGCTAAAAAACAAAAATTCAGTTATTTTTTTACTCTCATAAATTGATCTCATCAAGATTATTATTAAGTTTGAATAAAGTCACGTTTTTGTCAATAAAAGTGATAGACTGTAGCTTGGTTTAGCTAAAACTAGTCGTCCAGACTTTGATAAAAGTTTTCATATTTCTAAGAACATGTATGTCTTCGCACTGAGAATTTTCAACATTAACAAATGTACTGCTATAGTGACGTAAACTTGTTCTTTAAAATGGTGATCTGTTCCAACCACGACTAATAAATTACCTGGTTAACAGAGAATAAATTTGGCAATTCTGTGTACAAATGTATTTCAACCTTTGCATGACGAGTAATTAAGATTCACAGTGAAGTTAGTGATTGTGAAGTTTGCTATAACTTGTTCATTGTTTCTGCAGGACAGCACAGCACTTCACCTGGCAGCAGAGAGGGGCAGGACGGAGGTGGTGAGGGTGCTGGTGCAGGGTGGGGCCGATGTAGACGTGCGAGACAAGGTAATAGAAACTACTTGAGCCGACATTAGAATTAAGACAATGTTATCTTTATTACAAAAGCAGTAGACTATGTGAAATTTTACTAAATATTTGGTGTATAAATACACTTTTCATATCTCATGATTTCAAAAAGTATTTTTCAATCTGTACCGTGTACATGCATCTTACGAAACATTGAGGTTTGAATTGTGTCAACAATATATTTATTGACTTAACGTTGATACTTTTCTATTCTTAATGACAATCGTCCATTCAACATTACAATTTTATATTAAACACGAAGCCAGAAAATCGGTGAAGAAATACAACATGGCTGGATCGCTGTCAAGTTATGGAGGAACTCTGTAATTTCTGGCAATCGACGTCTACAACATGTTCTGTTGTTACAGCAACACTTGATTCTTGAAATCATTACAAATATTTTAGCATCTTAGAGGGGTCAGTAATGTTTCATTGATGTCATCTTACAAGTTCACTTTCCCCCGTGTATGTTAATTAGCTCTAAACGTTGATCGTCCATTCACACATCTCCATTATATATTACATAGGATGGCGTGACACCGCTGCACAGGGCAGCAGAGGAGGGTCATACAGACATAGTGAAGCTGTTGTTGGCCAACAAGGCCAGTGTAGATGTACGTGATAAGGTAAGTAATGACACACAGGTTGTTTAGTTGAACTAGTTGTTAACAAACACGATGATTAAAACTGTTTAGGAACACATTTCGTTGATATTTTTCACAATTTATTGTCCAAAAACAATGACAAGTTCAATGTCGTCTGCTTTTCTTGGTGAAGAACCAAAGCTGCGTAGAGTTGTAACATGTTCTGTAACGTTTTAAAATGTGTAACAATTGATTCTTGAAATCATTACAAATATTGTAGCGTCTTAGAGGGGTCAGTAATGTTTCATTTATGTCATCTTACAAGTTCACTTTCCCCCGTGTATGTTTATTAGCTCTAAACGTTGATCGTCCATTCAAACATCTCCATTATATATTACATAGGGGGGCGAGACACCGCTGTACATGGCAGCACGGTGTGGTCATACAGACATAGTGAAGCTGCTGTTGGCCAACAAGGCCAGTGTAGATATACGTGATGAGTGGGTAAGTAATGACACACAGGTTGTTTAGTTGAACTAGTTGTTTACACAACGATGATGAACCCACAACATGTGACTCGGCTGAATCATTCAATGATTTAATTAATCGTGATTTATGATTTCATTTTAAACATTGACATTTTTGTTGCATTCCACCGCACGTGACGTGACGTGCACGCGACTTTAACTAATTATAAACAGTTTTTAGTTCACCTAGACTTGCACAGTGACTTGGTTCTTTGCTTGCATTTCCACAGCACTCATTAAATGAATGTCGATATGTTGTAATGTATAAGATCAAGTTGTTATATTTAAAACACTATTTCTTTCTACATCAGATCAGAACAACAGCTAAAAAATCCCGCGCAAGTTATGTCTGAATTTAAATGTCAGGTTTTAGTCTGTCCTGTTGAGTCACTCACTTTATCAGTATTGCAACTGATGTTGAAGTTTAAACTGGAAAAGTATAAAACTCGACCTGTTCACCCACCCACATCACTATGTATGATGCTGATCAACATTATCTATTTTTGTTCACTTACTGTAGTTTGGTAACACACCGCTGCACGCGGCGTCAGCAGGTGGACATACAGAGATAGTGAAACTGCTGTGCATGGAAAGCGGCTGCGACGTCAATACCGTCAACGAGGTATTGCAAGAGTGTTGCACTCTTTGAATAGTTGAGACTGCAATTAATGTGTTTTAAATGTAATATGAGTTCGTAAAACTATTCATTCGTAATAAATATCTTGTCAAAAATGATCTCTCTCCTACGTACAATGTAATAATTCGGCACACAATAAAAACAGACCAAACGCGCTTTCAACGGCAGACAACAGCCACAGGTTCAGATTTTCTCACTGTTTTAATTATAAAACAAGCAGGTTTTTAATCGGAATGAGATGCGCATTTAGTAAATCTCTCTGAAGGTTTTAACCTCGCTTGGTTTAATGTCGCCATTATTTAGAAATCCATTTATCCATGTGTTTTAGCCCCATGGCTTAACTGTACATGTATTTCAACGCCGCCACATAACCGAGTTTGTTCCTGCCATGGTCGGATTTACTATTCTATGATGTTGAAATCTAGGGCGTGACTGAGGCAAATTCCCGGGCAGTCCGTCGAAAGCACAAATCCTTTTATCACGGTGCCAAGCCGAGCCCTCTGAACCTAGAAAACGAGCTGTGATCCACAATAAATGTAAATCCAAAGTTTGTGTATACATGTGCAGGTTCTTTAAATCGTGTATACACTGAAGCTGGTTTGTTTACGGTTTGTGCGTGAATGTTGTTGTCGGAAACAGTACCGTGTTTTTTACCTGTCGTCTGCTTCACATGTTACAAAATATGGCATCGTGCTTCATCTCTTTGATTTCTCGTCTTCTTGCTATGTCAGCAAGTTTTATTGTTTGGTTGCGGAAACTTTTAAAGTTATAAGGATGTATTTCATCATTTCAATGCGGGGCTTGTGTTGTCGTACGTGATTTCTTTTTGAAACATCTTGATTAGGAGTGGACGTGATTTTTGTTGGTGACCACGTTATCAAAAGTTTCGTGTGTCAAACATGCAATTATCAATCCAAATATCTCATTGACCACTTTCGAAATGTATTACAGGAACTTAAAAATGATGTAGGAACTTACAGTGTATCCGAGGTCGACAGCATTGGAGAATGAATACTCGGGATGTACGGAACCGATTTTCAGTTTGGTGAGCAGTGCTCACAAGATACACGGAGTTTGAGGATTAATTCATTCAACAAAATATTCCATCAAAAAGAACGACTTCCTGCTTCATAACCACTTCTTTGCATATTTAATTTCAGTTATTAAACCGAATTGTCATTTCTTTCTTTCTTAGCTATGAATGTGTTGGTTAACCCCAGTTTCATTCAAATTGTTATTTCAGATGAATATTGGCTGCACGTTCTTTTATGCTCCTTTAATGTCAATACAATTATCTAAGTTCGCCAACTTCAAGCTGAAAGAATTCAAATTGATGCAGGAATATCTTGCAGAAAAATAAATTAATTACAAGTGGGTGCTTACTTCACTAAAAACCTTGAAAGTGACAAGTCATTGAGATAGTAATGTTTATGTTACAAAAGGCCAGGTTGATGCCATTAATTGCGTTTCGTTTAAACTAAAGGTGGCGGTATGTGATGGTCTCGATGGTGTACGTGTGTCGGTGAAGTTGATTTTACTTGTAAACATGTTATTTATAGGATTATATATTTATTACCCAGGTTAAAAAGCATCACTTAAAAAACATCACTTCAGCAGAGCAAAAACAAACAAAATCAAAGAGCAGAACAATCGCTTTCTTAGAATTTTACAAATCTGCAAGGGAATAAAAGATTAATTCGTTTGCTCAGTTGCAGTTGATTCAGCGAACTAAGTTGACCAAGGTGAATACGTTTTTGATCATTTTGATGATTTTGTGTTTCTTCTGACATAGGCGGAAACATTTCTATCAAAGTTGTTTCACATCTTGACGAGCTTAACAGCATTTTGCCTCTCTCTTAACCTAAACAATGCCAAAAGTGAAAAATTTCAGGATAGGGCAGTCAGTGTGCACTGTGTAAAAATGCTTAACTGGGTGAAAAACACACGACGGTGAGTCGCCTAGCGCCCGTGAGCTACACGTATCATTCAAACCCTTTGTAAACAACGCACTATACTTTTCCATCACATGTTCAAGCCATGCGGCGGCAGAGTACTTTAGTATTTGCCCGTATCCGTGAAATAATGAAGAGTTGGCTCGGGGAAATGATCCAATACTTTGTGTTACCGATTGAGTACTGTGCAACTTTGAATTAGTCTGATCTTGGCCAACCGTCGTATTCTTTACTTTTCTAGCAATGCACATTGTCAAACTGTTCAAGTTTTTGACCGATGGTGAAACCGGCGCATCACATATGCCGTAGCCTTCACTTTCCGTTCTACTATAATGAAAAACGGGATGTATCTTATGTTGCGACACTCTTACAAGTAAATATCCAGTAGAATTAAGACAAAAATTTCGGGCGCTAGAGGGCGTCACATCACCCGTAATCTTCGTTTGACGAAACGATGTCTGGTCGTTTCTTCTGTTGCTGCGATCTTGTCACCATTTCTTTAAGCAGACCCAGATGTACCGCTTTGTATCTTGGTGACGTGTTTTTTACTCAAATTGTCACTTTCCCTTCTCTAATATTTACTACATGTGGGTGATCCAAATAACATTGTCTCTTTCATGACTATTGTTATATTGTTATTTTTCACACAGCAGATTCTTTAGCAACATACATGTAGCAGTCGTAAATTAGGTTGCAGTCTCTCGTTTACAGTAATGCAATGTATCGCTGATTTTTATAGTTTATGATGCAATAACTTCCTTTCTAAAATCAACACGCTTCCCAATAGTGTCCGAACTTTGCTCACGGGTTCATATCCATTTTATTGAAACTCAGCATTGAGAAATGGAAATATAACGTGCAAGTTTTTTAAAAGTCACACTGGTATAGCCTATACAGTACACATTAATTGACATTTGGCAGTGTAGCCTATACAGTACACATTAATTGACATTTGGCTCAGACTTTGTGGTGCATTTAACGTAGCTCCTATTATTTTAAATAATTGATTTTCCGGTCACTAAGCTAAAAACAGCGGGTGCCATACAAATTCCCCTTTCCTCTACACACGTGTGTACTTTGGTTAAACCGTCATGTAACGCTTCAATAAATACATAATACAGCGTCTTGGTTCCCAAGTTCCACATTCCTTAAATTAGGGTTACCAATCTGATGTAAACTAAAGTCTTAAAAATTGACGTTTTGGTTCATTTTGACCCACGATAGTCAAATGGCACATCTGCCACCCCTCCAGGATCGCAAGTTCCGAATGTTTTTATTGTGTGCATACAGCATGGACAGTTTATATAATTAAACACGAAATTGTCTTCTAACTGCGTTCCACACGTCGTGTATGCCAGATAAAATGCCAACTAGGCAAAACGGTTCTGACTCCTATTGTGTCGAGAATATATTTGATTGGAATCTCGAAAGATTGGCATGCGACACATGCAAATCAGTTGCAGAACGTCTACAGAACATCGAGCAATGTTGTCCACAGTTAGTCAGTCGGCGTCGTTAACAGGAGTAAACTGAAATGATATTGTACAGTGACGACGTTGGTAATTTATGTATTGGGCTAGTCCTTGAATTGAAATTAAAATTATAACACGGCTCAATTCTCAGATACCATAAAATTTGTATATGCGTATCGGTTGCAAGTAGCGGAAGACCACAGCACTGAAAAGAAATGGGCGGCGACATGAATTCTCTTATCTCTGTTCGGCTAGAGTAAACTCTCCGCTACTCAAGGGGGACTTGATTCAAATAAATGATACCTGGATCGTTTTGGTTTTGCTTATTTGTCAATTTTTTATACATTTTAAGTTTCCGCGCAACGCTTTTCCACAACCCTAATTCAGCAGTAGGAACATGGCTCCTTTTCTTTTTGTTTTGTTAAATTTGAAAAACTAGGGTAAAGTCGCGCGATTTTCGGGCACTGACAATTAATTCCGATAGAAAAAATCATTCTTGGACGAATCTCGTGAAAGATCATTTTTGTGGTGTCCGAATTTGGCGGACCTCCAAATTTGGGTTTCAGCTAGTGTCCAAATTTGGTGGATGTACATTATTTCGATGAGCGGTCGTAGTATCAACATTGCTGGCTCGGTCATTTGATAGCAGTATAATTGCAGGTCAATGAGACTCAAACGGTCTGCGCGATTTATTTTTGAAAATCTGGCTTTCCCATTAAGAAATGTGCGTTGTCGACGCACAAAGACCGTTCCCGAGTGTTGGGTCTTCTTTTCAAAGATGCGCATTCTCAATATGAAATATTGGGCTTGCATTGCGATGCTCAAAATCCGTTCTCGGCAAGCGACGGGATCTTTTAAAAAATGCCTTATCTCACTTGAAATAACGGGCTGCGTTGTGAAAAAGAGTCCTCCTTGAGACAAACATGTTCTTTCCAATGAGTGGGTCTGGTTTGCGTTGTTGACGAACATGAAACGTTCCAGATAACTGATTCTCTTTTGTAAAAATGCGTTTTCTCAATAGGAAATGTCGAGTTTGCGCTGTCAACCCACAAAGAGCGCCTCAATAGGCGCTTTTTAAATATGGTTTCCCAATGAAAAGCTGGACTTGCGTATTCGACGCACATACAGGGTTCCCGACCATCAAAACAAGCGCTTTTTCAATTTTAACGAATTTTGAAATGATTCATTGTGTGGTGTGAACTTTTGTGTAATCGTGTGTTATCGCCGTTTTGACATGAATTACTCATTACCGTTTGATAGTCCTTCTTAAGGTTTGACTATGCCGACCTAACATAAGCGAATAGCACGAATTACTCATTACCGTTTGATAGTCTCTCTTGGATATAATGATGCCTTTAACTTTATTTGCTAAACTGCTAGCTCAACCAATACTTGCAGATCTCAGTGGACATCTTATCCCAATGCAAGTGACAGATCTGATTGAAAAATACCAGAATACGGCAGTCAGTGGGCTCTGTGTGAGAACCCAGACTGTTCGTTTTTCTGTTAATCGAGTCTTCTGGGTCCCGAACAAACTGCAGTGGGTCTTCAAGACCTCCTGAGCTTTTAGTCAAACACCTTGTTAAAGGGACAATTCTCCTATATACACCGCTTAGTTGGAAACTGACCCATAAAAAATATACTTAAATGTAATTCCATCCGTTTTAACAGTTGGGGAGACCCTCCTTAGCCAGTTTCAAATAATCTTTTGATGGATTTAGAAAACAATTACTATGATCTGCAGGTGAAAACTATTCCACGGGTGTTCCACTATAAACTCTAGCTAGGACCCACTAACCTCATGTTGCAGATTGGCAAACAGGTGTTTTGTCACCTTGCATGAAACATTGCGAATTGGTGTGTGGAAGAAATTAATCGCACATAGGCGAGTTATTGCTTGTCCCCGATTGGGGTCCAGAGGATCGTACACTGTTGCTAGAGTGTAAAGGCAATTCCACCATTTCCTCCCGAGATTATAGTCACTGCTTTGTATTATCTAACAATTTTGATCACTCGTACATTATACGAAGGGGACTTGGACACTGACAAGTAGTGCTTCGATTTGTGTCGCAGTCAAAACTCAGACGGAACGTTGATATTCCCCACATTCCCTTTCAAACGTGTTAGATCCAAAAGTGGCCACAGACTTACTAAGTCCTACTTGGCAGTCTTTGGCCTCCAGTTTCTATTTCAATTCGAACACAAATATTTTGAGAATTTGAATAAAGTGTAAAGTATGCAAGAAAGGTAATAGGATGTTTAGAAATATCCCACGAAATATCAACTTACGCCTCTGGTTTGCTTGGTACTTTTAAATCAATGGAAACAGCGGATTTTGAAGTTGATCATCACGATTTTGTAGTTCTTTAGCTATTTTTTAAAAGTAAAATTCCAAGAAAACTTACCTCTCGCACTGTGGCATACGGTTTCTAATCTCTAAATTCAGCTACACTCCGATTGGCACTCAAACTTTCTCGTTGTTTATCAGGCGAAAACCGAAGGTCAAGTTGGCGGGCATTACTGGCGTGAACTCGTTTTCGTAAAATCCTTTAATTTCGAACGCGTAACTTATGGGATGATCAACTCGAGTTGAAGGCAATGTGTATACTTGCGTTACTTTTGAATGCGCAACTTAAGGGATGGTCAACTCGAGTTGAAGGCAATGAGTACACTAGCGCTAATTTCGAATGCTCAAATTAGGGTATGGCCAACGCCTAAACCTGAGTCGTTTTAATGAATTGATGATGATTTTGATGTTCTTGTTGGCGACAAGTTATTAAGCGCGTTTTCGCATCACTCTGCTTTACACACCTCAAATACGTGGTCCATATACTATTCTGGTCTTAAAGTAGCATGTGTATTCGATTAAAGTAAAACAACGGAAATATTAGCTGACTAACTAAGATGATAACTTATGCAAGTTGTTTTGAAATTAAGCAGTTCGTGATCGTGTTATCAAAAATACCTAAAATGAATATTTTGGAGGTTTGAACATTAATCGTATAAAGAATGGCGTAGTCATCTGCGCATAAGATTTGTGAAAATCATGATCTGTGCAAAAAGGCGCACTTTTGCAGAAATAACTCAGCCACTGTTTTGAGGCTTGAATCCAATTTTTCATTTTTTGAGGAATCCAAAAACATTGCATTTTAAAGTTGAGCGTACAGTTAGAAAGTGATTTGATGAAGCGAGAGCGGACTTCACCAATGATGACAATTGCCCTTAAGAGCATGTCCACGAATGGACCAGGCAAAAAGTGATAAAGGCTCTTCCACGGATTTCATCGATTGTTTGCATGATGGTAGGGGTTGATGCCCCAACCTTCATACCCACATTATTTTTTTACGTGCGCCACCTTGTGGTTGCTATGACAACGCGTTGTTTTTCTGCCAATTCCAAGCTTCTTTACAGCTACATTTTGGCATTTTTTGCGAACTTACCTTGAGAACAATAGTGCAAACTGAAACACTTCATGTTGATCACTGAATTAAGGTGTCTTTCAACTTGCCAGTCATAGAAAATATCACGGTTTCAGTTTCATCTTAGCTGTTTTTGAAGGCTACCAGGTTATCTAGTTTGTGGTGATTCCGAAATTTTTGAAAATTGCCCTATTTCCTGCCTCAATATCTCAGCTGAAGCCAAATTTAAAACAACAAAACTACAACCAGTGTTTAGATTGATCTTAGCTCTACAAAATAAAACCATAAAAAGTCTAAGCAATCACCCTTCTTCATACCGCATTGGGCTCTAGAAGTAGGGTACCTCACCAAAATTGTACAACTGGTCAATGTCTGCATAGTAACAAATGTACATGTATGCGAGGATTCAAAATAGTTTTGAAATCTTAAAATAGGCGATCGAACATAACAAGAAAGCTTTAATTTTGTTACTTTACAGAAAAGGATTAGAAGCACAACGAGTCACATTATTTCCCTTTGACCTTGACGATAACGCTGCCAATAACATATGCATAAACTCACAAAATGCATTATGGTTGAATAAAAAATCTATAAAGTAAGTCCAGTTATACATAACTGCAAGCTCGAATTCTGAAATTTCAATGTGTGGGTCTGGTTGAAATTTAGTTTTCTAATTTTCTCGAAGTCGGTTGATCGTGTCCCAACGCATCTCAGTTCAACGAATTTTATAAAAAACAACAATAGGTGTATCGGGCCGGAAGGAGACAAGTGCGTCCATACAGTGTATATCACGAAACCCGAACAAATCAGACAACAAAGTAGTTAGTCATAAAAAAGAGATATATTGAAATGCTATGGGATAGATGCTGTGAAATGAGGTTAGAAAAACTGATCTTATAAGTACAATCGACTACCTGTGAAATTGGCGTTGTTGAATAACTTTTCTTACGCTTGTCTTTCGGGAAAGTCCCCGAACAGCACACGCCTAGATGTGCATATGGATGTCTGAATATTCTCGCATTATGGATACCAATGTTTTTTTAGTTTTTGCCCACAACGGGTATTTGCGGAAGGTTCGTAGACATTTTCATAAAAAACAAAGGAAACCGAGTATTTCACACGCAAGAAAGCACAAAAATCAGTTCAGATGTTTTTTGCATCTGTCACAGTTTCAATGGCGAATTGCTGACTAGCATATGCGCGTACTCTGTTCAATCACATGACTACATCACATCAAGGGAAGTTATATCTGAGTTTAAACGTCAGATTTTAGTCTCGTCCTGTTGAGTCGCACTATTCATCAATATTGCAACTGATGTTGAAGTTTGAACTGAAAAAGTATAAAACTCGACGACCTGTTCACCCACCCACATAGCTATGTATAATGCTGATCAAAATTCTCTATTTTTGTTCACTTACCGTAGAGGGGTAACACACCGCTGCACAAAGCATCAGCAGGTGGACATACAGACGTAGTGGAACTACTATGCATGGAAAGCGGATGCGACGTCAATGTCGTCAACAAGGTATTGCAAGAGTGCTGTACTTCTTGATTAGTTAAGACTGCAATAAATGTTTTTTAAATGGACTATGAGTTTGAAGTATTGTGAATTCGAAATAAATACAGTGTATGTCGTCAAAAATTTTCTGTCTCCTGCGTAGAGTTATACAAACAGTCACTTCATTACTGCATGAACTTTCCCAGAACACTCAGTGGTTCAAAGCAGCTTGTGTAATCGCAATAATTCGGCACGCCATAAAATCAGACCAAATGAATGGCAGGCAACAGCCACATATTTAGATTTTCTCACCTTAGTAATTATAAAATATGCAAGTTTTTAATCCTGTCACTGCAAGAAATCAGACGTACGTTTAGGAAGTCTTTCAAAGGAAAATCTGAAGGTTTTAGTCACGATTGCTATAAGATGACGAATATTTAGCAATCAATTTTTCCATGTGTTGTAACCTAGTGGCTTAATTTCAAACCTATCACACTGTGTGTGTTCCATAGTCGGATTTATAATTCTATGTTGTAATGTAGGTCGTGAGTGAGGTAGTGTCCAACCCGTCGAAACACAAGTCAATTTTACGGTGCTAAGCACAACACCGTAACCGTATTAAAAGAGCCGTGATATTTTTTGATCCACAGTACATGTAAATCCAAAGTCTCCGTGCACTTTAAACTGTGTGTACACTGAAGCTGGTTTGTTTATGATTGCTGCGTGAATTTAGTTGTTGGAAACACAGTAACGTGTTTTTTTTACCTGTCATCAACTTCATTTGTCTCAAAGCTAAGGTATCGTGTTTTATATCGTTGAAATATATAGATTATTACATGGCGAAGTCGTTATCCCCCGTTATCTAGAGCCCGAGTGGATTTTGGAGAATTATCGCCCCAGGGATCGGATACACTAGTGCAAGGTTTACTTGTCGAACTTTTTGCCAATCTGAGGTAGGCCAATGTTACCCTATAACGTGATCGAACATAATTACATGGACATTGCATAGGCGGATTTAGGGGGCCCCAGGGGGCCCGCCACCCCCCTTGGCTGCCGGAAAAAAATAAAACAGCAAGAGCGTTCGGAAATGTTGAGTTGATTAATTAACACCGGTAATTAACATTATACGGCGGAAACAAGATTTTAATGTGTGAAGTTTTAGTGTGTTTGGGGAGAGGGGCTAAGACTCAATTTCAAGTGTCAAATTCGGAACACGGCTCAATCGTAACGAAACTATGTCTAAGTATATTCTCTCCCGCGATATCCCCTGGCGACCGCCAGTGGTGTTGCGCACTACGACTCCGTTTCCGTCGTCTGCTTCACTGTGCAATGAAGAAAATTACTTCAGTTTTTTAAAGAAAATGGAATCTGAGTGACGATGAAAAAACACAAGCTGGTGGTAAGATGTGAATTGTAATCGAAGCCTCAGTGAATCACTCAGAAACTCATAATTATCTCTTTGTCAAACCTTAACTTAAGTTGATTTCCAAAGCAGTCGCGTCATTAAAGCCAACACAAAAGCGGATTTGGTCTTTTGGTCAATTGAAGACTAATTTAAATACAACAATTTTGTTACGAACTGATTGCACAAAGTATAAAAAGGTAATAAGCATTACAAAAAGAAGTAGGTTTCGGGCGTAAACGCTGTGGACCATAAACAGGTAGGTCTCTTATAATCAACTTTTACGTGAAGTCGTGGTGTAGTGGTAAAGTGCGCTCGCTCTTTCCGCCAGATCGTGAGTTCGAGTCTGTGATATTAGTAGTATTTTTTTCCTTTTTCTTTGCCTTTTTTTCTTGGATAATATTTCAGGAATCAAGGAAAATGCTAGATTTTTAGAGGAAAAAACAGAAATATTTTCCTGGGCGGGAGGGGGGTTCGCCTCCCTCCTGACCTCTCCCCTTTTGTTGCTACGCGCATCTGATCGTGCCCTGCACGAATGTTTTCAGACAACATATTGGGCCCCCCTTGTGATATCCTTGATCCGCCACTGCATTATGATGTGGACCTAAAATGGCGATTGTAGAAGGTAAAGGTTGAACACTCGTCCGCTTAACGCCTGGATTAGGATGCAAAACATTTGGACACATGTGAAACCCTGGACACAGAACCCGAACTCCATATAACGAGACACATAGAACCCGGGACAAAAAGAACCCGGGATGAACAGCTACATTAAATCCGTGAATTAGGTTTACCTATCCGAATTAAATCTACCTTTTTGCAAATAGGTGTACACGTTGACTGTATTAGGGAGCTGTATAAAGAGTGAAAAAACATTATTGTCCGCATCTGCGGCTTTTTGAAAAGTTATTCTCAAAGCCTGGAAATGCTATGACCAATGAAATGCCAACTTGTCAAGATGGGGCTGACAATCCTAATGTATCGAATATCAGAACCGTTTTATTTTAAGTGTAGATGAAATATTAGATTATTCAGTGATGGAAGTGACAATCATAATTTATCGAATATACACACTCAACTTGCACAAAAATCAAGTCCAGTTAGACAGAGTATTCATATTTTTATTTTTTGTTTTTGTATTCAAAAGACAGCAGAGAGCGCCATGGCATCTTCAGACAATGTTTCCTATTGCTTAACAAATCCATGAGATCTTCAGACAATGTTTCCTATTGGTTAACAAATCCATGAGATCTTCAGACAATGTTTCCTATTGGTTAACAAGCATATCCTAAATCTGCATCTTCTTCTTTTATGAACAGGAGGAAAACGGAAATATTTCGTGATTTAAATTTAATTTCAAATTTGGAGGAGGTTGACAGAAATGTGGCAGTTGCTTATGAAATGCATTTGTATTTCAAAGTATCACGGTTCAATTTCTGAATTATTCACTATTAATACATGCTATTAAGCGCGTTCGCAAATCACCCTGCTTTGCACACCTCAACTGCATGGTCCATATACTATTCTGGTCTTAAAGTAGTATGTGTATTCGATTAAAGTAAAACAGCGGACATACTAGCTGACTATCTAAGAGGATGGTCTATGCAAGTTGTTTTGAAATTAAATGGTTTACTATCATGTTATCTAAATAATGTAGTAGCCTAAATGAATATTTTATGAGGTCTTAATATAAGTCACATAAAGAATGACGTAGTCATCTGCACATAAGTTTTATGAAAATCATGATCAGTGCAAAATGGCAAACTTTTGCGGAAATAGCTGAGCCACTGTTTTGAGGCGTCAATCAATTTTTTCATTTTTAAGATTCCAAAAACATTGCATTTTAGGTTTGACATTACGCTTAAAAAGTGATTTGATGGAAGGGAAGTAGACTTCACCAGTGTTGACAATTGCCCTTAAATTGACTAGGACGATTTTTGGACTCGTACCTACATGTAAGTGGTTAGAGTGGTTGTACAAAGTCGCTAATCTCCATACTATAGGAAAAAGCCCATTCCAGTTAAATCAAAACGTAAAACTTTTTTATAAGATCTCACATGTCATAATTGCTTGGGTTCAACAATTCTACCGCCGTGTTTTCCTCTTGCTGTGTCGTATCAAGCAGTTATTTTTTTCTATTTTACTCCTATTTTAGCAGTAGCCCATCACAAATATAAGTGTGTCTATGTTTACAGGACAATAAAACTGCTTTCGACGTTTGCGGGGAACGCTGTAGTAATGACAACGATGATGTTGAGAGAACGAAGACTATCCTTAAGGTACCGAATAAACGACAGTGGGTCAAAAACGTGTCAATACTGTGCATTGGTAACGATAGACTATTATCATCTGGTCATACATTCATGAGGTGGANTTTCACATTACAGCTGCTGCGAACTGAGTTACAAGCACTAGAATTACCATCTACCTTACACTCAGTAGCCTTACTTTCAGCATTTGAAACACTTTCGTTAACAGGAGGTTCTGTCCGTGTGAAACCAGGATCATGCAACCATTAACACTGCAAACCACCTTGACTCTGCAATACTTAGAGATGTGACCCTGTTTCAGACAAACAAAACATCTTCTTGCCTGACGAATGGTTTTCTTCCTACCTTCAAGAGAGTCATGAACAAACCTAGAACAAGTCAATAGTTCATGATCGGTTGTCTGACACAAGGAACAGAATTTCTTATCTACAGCATTACCCTGTGACTGTGTGGCAAAAGACACTTTATCATCACGTGACTGAGTTTTAGCAACTTGCTTTTCAGATCTGTACTTAGATTTTGAACCAACAATCCGTCCATACAGAGTTTTAGCTACTCTAGCCTTTGACTCAATGAAATCAGTTAAATCTGAGAACTTTGGCTCTACACTTTGTTTATCCATGATACCACTAGCATGCTCTGCCCACTTAGCTTGCATATGAAATGGCAAACGCTTCACAGTTTTGATCAAAGTGTCGGAGCACTTCAAATCTGACTCATAATTCATTTGTTCCAGAGTGAGCATGCCTCTCCTCATGAGCACAGCTAAGTCTGAGAGAGCCACACTGTTAGAACCATCAATGACTGGACCTTGGGTCACCTGTTTAATAAACGCATGAGCTATAACATGTTGCTGACCAAAATTATCATACAACATCGCTTTTGCTTTTCTGTAGGCTAGCTCTGAGTTACCAAAAATAGAGCAGTTTTCAATACACTGTCTAGGTTTCCCTTTACACTGTTGCAAAAGATACATTAGCTTAGACTGACTACCACTAACTCTAGATTCAATATTAGCCTCGAAATTTCGAATAAAATACCAATACTCAGTAGGATTGCCATCAAATGTAAGCAGTTCTTTTTTCGGCATTTCAAACCCTTCTCTCAAAGTTTCTGCGAGCTGCTTCATAACTTCCGGTAAACCAGGATACGACCACGGCGCCTCTTGCGGTAAACTAGGGAACCGCGCTGCACCAGCATTCGGTTCTGCACGGGGTCTGGGAGTGCTAGTATGCTTAGCACCAGCGGCAAACGAAGTATTCAATGGCGAGACTTCATTATCGGCGGCTAACGTGGCTTCTTGAAGCTGCATTTCCATGCGAAGCATTTCCTCACGCCTACGTAATTCAGACTCTGCCTCCATCTGTTTCAGTGCTTCACGCTCTCTCTCTATTTCATGAAGCTGCTGCATTTGCTTTAATTTCAGTTGTACAAGTGCTTTCCTAGAGTAGACCTCCTTCATGTTTTTTGACGATTCCTCGTCCCCAAACAGGTCATTTTTCACACTCTCCATCACACTCTCTCTTTCGGCTTCAGCCATCTCACAGTTAAGAGCTTATTGAGAACCAATGTGAGTGTTNCTGCCACAATGTAAGTAAATCGAGTCAGCGCACAACACTTATACTGAAATGAGGGTCAGGTCATATGCAAATTACATTCAGTCCATTCAGTCATGAATATACACGTGACCATGAGCCACCCGGAGCAAACAAACGTGAAGTATCTTACACCCTACTTGTAAAACTCAATGACAATTTTATCACATCATGTCGAACTTCCGTGTTAAATACTATTGATGGTTTGTATAATTTCATTGTTTGTGATGTCAGCGTCCAGCTCCATGTCATTAATAATGATATTACCTGAATTATCATTTTTACTGAGTTTTCACTTAACGAATATCATTCAGTGAACTTTGGATTAGTAACGAAATAACGACCTTCAAACAGAGCTGACATAATTAATCCATTCCTCTGCTTTCTTTTGTTTAATGTTTATTACGAAATCTTCAGAATACAATGAATATGCATAACCCAGAAAGTGCCAAGAGGCATTAGATCTGCTTTAATGTTGGTTTTTACGGATTTCTTCTTAATATTAAATGTGCGGCAGAATTTTTGCTGTCTTTAGTCTCCACAGCTGACTTTAAGTTTATGTGGTGTTTCCTGTTACACTCTAACCGTATCACTTTTTAATTTTCCATAATTCCTTCTAGCATATACATATATAATTTAGCTAAAGCTTCCTCTCAGTATTCCAACACTGAATCTAAAATTACTTCATTTTTGCCTAACAACAACTCTCATTTACCTACATTCAGCGTCAAATCATACGTGGAAACCAAGTGGAATATGCAAGATGTTTACTTTGGGTTTAAACATGTCGGCTACACACGATTCAGAGGTTTCTGTTAAACTTTCCACACGTGAATCTGTGACTGATCCACTTCCGGTCTCGTCCAGTTTTTTTGCAAACCTCAAGCACATCTCTTCATCCCATTTATAAACATTTTCACTCTGTTCATCTCGAGCCCAGTGGTTTCGCTGCGTCTTACACATTCTAAAAACAATCATTAACAAAGTCTACATCCTCTGTGTAGTATTTTTATCTCATTTCGTTGACAAAATTCTAATAAAAATGGTTACGATACGCGTTAATACTATACAATGCTAACGATAGAATACAATCATATGGTCACACTTTTATGAAGTGGCGCCACCTGTGTGTCGATTGATCCACTTGAGCATCCACAACCTAGATCTCAGTGCAAGAAGCGAACTTTTGGATTGGATCACGTTCCACGTATTTGTAAATGCGGAGCGATTGCAGACTCCGGAAAGAATTGATCTTTTGTTATTCAACGAGGCCACGATCCTTGCATAAATTAAATAACACCTCGTGACAAGTAAGCTTGTGGAGTGTGGTCTTAATGCAACGGCTGTCAGTTCTTCTGAAGCCCGAAAGTGATCATCAAATCGACTAAGTTACACTTTACGCCCAGACCTGACTCGCTGCTGAATTTAAACGTAATTTGATTTGCACGTTCTATTCTACGGACAGTGGAAACTAAAAGAAACTTATTCCCAGAAACGCATGGAACTGGAACGACAAAGGCAGGATTTAGTTGTTGAAGTTCCATCACGTGCCTTGGAAGGGGCAATCGCTGGATCTTCCAACCAAATTTTAAAAGTGAGTCCGATTAAAAGATATTCGAAACTTACTTCCAGAAACACTTGGAACTGGAACGACAAAGGCAGGACTGTGCTGTTGAAGTTGTACCACGTGCACTGGAAGGAGCAACCGCTGGATCTTCCAACCAAACTTTAAAAGTGAGTCCGATTAAAAGATATTCGAAACTTACTTCCAGAAACGCTTGGAACTGGAACGACAAAGGCAGGACTCTGCTGTTGAAGTTCCACCACGTGCCTTGGAAGGGGCAACCGCTGGATCTTCCAACCAAACTTTAAAAGTGAGTCGTATTAAGAGATATTCGAAACTTCCTTCCAGAAACACTTGGAACTGGAACGACAAAGGCAGTACTGTGTTGTTGAAGTTCTACCACGTGCACTGGAAGGAGCAACCGCTGGTTCATCCGACCAAACTTTGCAAGCGAGTGCTGGTCCGACTGAAGAACATGTTGGCACAGTACTCGAAAGTTTTAGCAAATCAGAAGGCAATACCAACACAGAGGGTGAAGTGCACGACAAAGTAGAAGTAAGTGAAATTCCCTAAAAGATGACGAGTTTGTTTTTACTTGGCCAAATAACTTTCGCTAAGTATGTTACTTTGTCATCAAAGTTGATTTCATGGTGCTTCGACACTATTTTTTGTTCTTTTTATGCGCCAACATATTCATTTGTGCACGCATTATGCCGTCATTTCCGTCCGACTTCCGTCCGGCATCAGGAGTCCGGCGTCTGTTGCTTTATCTCCAAAACCTTTTGAGGTATGTACAATGAAATTGTGCACGTGTTCCTATCATGGATGGAACGGCATGAGCGAAACTTTCGGACGGTTCCGAATACCGGTGCGGAGGAGCTTTACTAAGTTTAACAAGTGTATGACTAAGATGTTGACAATGGACGAATACCGGTGACCACCCTACTGGCAGTTTTAAGTTTTTACACTTACGTCTGTATCTTCGTATTTTCGTAAAATTTGTCGTAGTTTGCGGCACCTACTGTACTACCAAATTTACTGTTTTTGCGTCTGTTTTTGGCGTCCATTCCTCTACCAACCAGACCGCTTCCAGGATGATTGTGAAAATTGGCATGTATGTTTCTACTATGAAGACGACGGCTTACGATGACTTTCCGACGACTTTGGTTTCTCCGGGTCCTGCCGCTGGCAGATTCGTTTTTTGCGCCTATGCCTGTGTATACTAACTCGTTTGCATGACATTTAGTAAAATTTTGAAGTGTATTTAGTTGATACTGACTACGGACAACGACTCTTTTAGGAAAGATCTGACAACCACTTTGCCCCTTGTGGCAATTTTATGTTTTTACGTTAACTATGTATCTTCAAAAGTCCTCAACGGATTTTCACGTTGTCGTAAAGAATTGCTATATTTTTGGCATGTAGTGGACAAATTGTTGTTTTCGAGTTCGTTTTCCCACCCATGTCTCTGTCAACCAAACCTCTCAGAAGATGGTTTTGAAAATTAACGTACATCTTCTCAGTTTAAAGAGGACGGCTGAAAATGAGGACTTGCATACCGTGGCACCTCCTAGTGGTAGCTTTGCTTTGTTTAGCACCCAATGCAGGATCTTTATTTAATTTAGTAAGTGATGCTAACGACAGACAACGGCCACTTTCAGGCGGTTCTGAGAAACATTGTGTCCCCTAGGCGCTATTTCATTTTTTCATGTTTTCCTTTGCCTGGTTGTAGTTTCTCGTTAGATTTTCTTTGACATTTGGTGAAAAATCTTTCTATTGTTTTCCATTTTTGCATCATCAAGTGGCCATTTATAAACTACAAAAACAATCCTAAAAGTACACCATTTGCGGCGCATTCGTGGCCGCATTTAAACTCTCCCACTCGCTCTTGTTTTTGTTTGTCCTTACTCCACATTGTACAGGTTGCATTTGTAGACTGATTCGTATGGAGTCTTCACAAAACCATTAGTAGTAGTAGACGCCTGCTGTTTTTCGTAATTTTTGAATTCAAATGGCAGACATGGCCTCCATTTTGTCTTAGAATTCAGGTTCAACTGCTCATAGAGATGGTAATTTTTTACGTAGGCAATTAAAAAAACGGCAGTAACGTGTACTTCAAATACACTGGAAATCATTTCTTCCTGTTAAAGATAAAGGATATATCGACCATTGCATGCGACCCTCAATTTTGGAAAAGAAAGTTTTGTCCTGTAGAGAGTGCATTTTAGAACCAATTGCTTCCAAATATTTCATGTTGAAGTTTCATGTTGGATTTAGCGCATTTTCATCCATTTTTAACCCTCCTGCCGATTTGAATGAAAAGAGTAAATGACGTGGAATTTTGTATGTTGATTCACTGAGGTATATTGTATCAAATGATTGGCAATAATTTCCTCTCAGACTTACTGGTTTTGAGCTATTTGACTTTGGAAATATTGAAAATTTTATGGACTTTTGTTGAACTAATGCGTCAGATAGAGTTTTGAAGGCTGTTTCTATTTGTCACAAATTTTGAATTATTTGAGATTTTCATTTGTATAATGATTTTGCTGCACTTTTGGTGGTCTACCTTGCAATGAACAAGACTATAGCCTATTTCTTACTCCTTTCAGACAGCTTCATTCGGCCCATGAATGTTATCATCGTGTTCATTATCGCCATTTTAATCATCAACTTCATCATCGTCATCATCATCTCCACTGGGATATTTTCAGCTAATTTGACCAATACTCGCTACTCCGAGCGCTTTCATTGTATTCTTTATTTGATTTAATTCCCTGCAGTGTTAAGAACAATAATACACTAGATTACAAAAATAGCGTATTTGCACCGTCTTTTTTGTTAAGACCATTCATCATATCTCACACGTGTCACCGTTCTAAAATTCTACCGTCTTATCTTCTTGCTGTGTCCTATCAAACTCTCTTTTCTATTTTACTCCTGTTTTTGTATCTGTTCATCATAAATACAAGTGTATCTTTGTTTACAGGAAAATGAAACTGCTTTCGACGTTTGCGAAGGACACAGTGGCATCGGCTATGTTAAGAGAATAAGGAATATATTAGAGGTACCCAATAAATAACTGTGCAATGGTAAAGATAGACTAATATCATCTGGTCGCATTTTTATGAACTGGCGCCACCTGTTCGACAACTGATCTGCTTAAACGTCAGTTGAAGTTGTGTTCAATCCAATAAGCAAATTCTTATTCAGACCACAGTTCACGTATTTGTAAAATTGCTTCCAACTTGTTCTGCACTTGGATGTGGAATCAATTCTGACTTGGCACAGAGCTGATCCTTTGATGATCGACAATATCACGTCATGAAAAGGTAGCTTGAAGAGCCTGGCCTTAAACCAATTACCGTCAGAGTTCTTTTGAAGCCAGTCACATTCAAATTGTCTAAGTAACAATTTACTCCCCAGTATGGCTGGCTGCTGTACTTCAGCGTATTTTGGTTAGCACGTTGTACTCTACGGACAGTCAGATTGAAACATATCTGAATCACACTTCCAGAAAGACATGGAAGTGGAACAACAAAGACAAGGTTGTGGGGTTGAAGGTATACCACCAGCCTCTGGAGGAGCGACCACGTTTTCACATGACCAAACTTTAGGTGGGAGTGCTGTTCCGACTGAGGAACAGTTTATAGCAGCAGGCCAACTTGAAGCTTTTAACAATTCAAAAGGCAAAACCATCACTGAAGGTGAAACGGACGACGCAATAGAAGTAAGTGATATTCGCTGAAAGTTTTTAAGCTCTTTCTTATTTTTTATTGGACGGATGTCAATTCCCTGTAACAAAAATGGCCTCTGGCTACATGAAAAATAACACAGTGGATTACAGAAATAGCAACCGTAAATTTAAAGTTGCACACGTCAAGTGTCATTTCGCATGCCATGTTTTTTATCTTGGAAGCTGATAGTGGACAATTAAAATAATATTCATTTTGATCACATATTCCTGTTTGGTTTGTTTTTTCTAGTGACAGCATTTTCCCTACTTGATTTCATAGATTATTGTGAAAATTGTTAGAGTTAAAAAGAGCTGACACCATTGCTTGAAACCACGCTCAACATACAAATGATGCGCCGTAAATAGTCACTGTGTTGAACTGTTGATCATTCCGAGCAGGGAAATAATGCGTTATTTGAATGTGAAACAAGTTGTGACCATACTAACATCTAGCCAAAACCTTGTGTTATCTTTTAAAATGCTCAGCAATACTTCACGTTATCTTGCAGTCTTACTTTTAACGAGGTCCTAACGTTATTGAATTCACTGAGGCATGTTTAAAAGCAGAAAATAAATTAGTACATTATAAAGTATGCCAATCGATTTTGGAGGCGGTTGACGGATATGGAATAATTTTAACTCGTAGGCGGCTGAAAGCTTTTTGCTTCGACGTCTTACACCTCTATCTCACCTTAGCGACCGTATATTAAAGGTACCAAAAACTAACAATGATTGCGATACCTGTAAATACTGTACATGTAGCCAAAGCCATGTGTTTCCATTTAAAATGCACTGCAATACACAAATTCTTACTTTTTAACAAGGTCCTAGAGTTATTGAACTCACTGAGGCCTGTTTACAAGCAAAAAGTGGATTCATCCATGTATAAAGTATGTCAATCAATTTTGGAAGGGACTGACTGGTTCTGAATAAATTAAACTTGTAGGCGGCTGAAATATTTTTGCTTGGGCGTCCTACACAACTAATTTACCCTAGTTTCAGTATATTAATGATGCCGAGAAAATAATGTTCCTATAGATGTCAGTACTGTACAACGGCAACAATAGAACACAATTATGAACTGCCTTCACATGTTTAATTGTCTACTGATACACTTGGGCGTCCACGAACCCTTGTTCTGTCCAAGAATCGACTTTTTGAGTAGAACCACGTTCCACGTATTTTTAAAATTGGTTTCAACTTAATCCGTACCAGACGAGGAAGAATTCCAGGTTTTGCAAAGAGCCGTTTGTTATTCGACGAGGTTACGAGCTGTGCACAAACTAACACCACGTGACAAGTAAGCTTGTGGAGCGTGATCTCAAAGCAATGACTGTCAGGTCCTTTGAAGGCCTGATCTGATCTTCAAATTGATTAAGAGCAGTTAACACCGCAGTTTGGCTCGCTGGTGTATTTTAACTTATTTTGGTTGCCACGTTATACTTTGTGGACAGTCCGATTAAAAGATATTCGACAATTACATTTGTATGCGTTGAATTTTGTTTCGTTTCAGGAAGAGTCGACAAGCGGAACGCCAACGGCTTTTCTACTGACGTCCCATGCAACAGGTAAGAAAGATTGAGTTTCCATAGCGTGAATTTGACCACCTTCGTGGCGCATACCGGAAAAGCGCTCTGTAGCCCTATTTTCACTAAAAAGCAAGATACCTGAAGACTTCGGAAAATCACTGTAATGAAACGCTTGCGTTTCATAAGTATGCTAGCGAGCTTTCTAGCCTGACCTACAGTAGAAAAAATGGTGATCGCTGAACGAACTTCAATGTTGGTGAGAGTGGATTGTCCAATAAGCTGGAATTTTTCGCCTACAGCTTAAACGAATATCTCACAACCTATTACCTTACCCTCACGGCCAAAACGAAACATCGGCACTCACAATAATGGAAACGGCGAAATCAGTACCCTTATACAATATTTTGACATCAACTTTCATTCACTTTGACTGGCACTATTCATTACGTCCACGGATTTGCCATCATGCCTGGAAATGAGGTGATGTGTCAAAACTACGAATGGTTCGGCATGTTTGGAAACCCACGCTTTCACGTTTGCGTGGTTAAAACAGATATCGTTTCCTAAACAACAATCATTTTTTTAGCGTCATCAAAGTGTGGGAATAAAGAAATTTACCTGGATATGCAAGTTAGCTTCCAAGCATACACTTGCACCTTTGTATCCCATGCACGTTGGACGTTCTTGGTATACATGTATTGTACTTGTTTTACTTGGTACCTCACTTTGGGCACGCCTTTCCGGTCGGCTGGGATGCACTCTACAGAGGAGGACATCGTCAAACAGTAAAATTACGAATCTGTATTGTATTTTTAAATGTTCTCTCTTTAAAAAACTACTGTCGTGTTTTCGTCAGTATCTTTTGAAGAATCACACCATCATGGACAGGGTTCCAAGTACAATGTACTAGAAATATTTTGTAGTGGTAACTTTGCATTAACCAAGTATACACTACGTATGGCATACATGTAGAAGTAATTGTACAACGTAAGGTGCCAGGGTAAAAGGTGCTTTTTTGGCAAGTTATCGTTTATCTAAATTATAATCTATAGATGCCTTTTGAGTACCATTAGATGTACAGATATTGTTATTCCGCAAAACTTCAAATTTGATGAACCGTTGTTAGTAAGACAAAACAACACTTACACTAATTAGAAATGAGATTGCTTTATTAAAAATACTTAAAACTTTTGCTTGCAGTTGGGTCACGTAATCGTGTTTGAATCAGAGTAGCAAAAATAGTCGTTCGTTGCAAAACTACTGCATGGTTTTAATAACACGGTTAATTTTCGTTTAATGTAAATGTTCACGATGAAGACCATATTACTGTCCTTAAAGTTATTTTTTCGTGTTTATTCCATCCACAATTTGAGTCCTGCTAAATTGTAAGCCTTGAAAACAATTATCAACAAAATAAATTAAAGAGCGATGAATCAAACATGGTGTGTGAAAGCTTCATATTGATACGGTCATTTCTTTTTGCGACAAGACGTTAGCTAAGAATGGACATTTTTAAGAGTACTGGTTGACCTTAAAGGGGCATTGAACTGTAAATTTGTAAAAACTACATTTCAAAATGTCGTGGATAACCTTCTTCACGGGGAGGCTAAATGTGAGCGTTTTACATCTTGAATATTGCCAGAGGAAATGTGGCGTGCGTTCAAAAAGTCGGGTTGGCTACCACTTGAACTCTCCATTGTTTTGTTTACATCAAGGGTCATAGGGCACATGTAAGGGCAGTTTTCGGACACCCTTGCGCTCTGGTAGCCGTATCAATTTCCGGTCCGTTTCCTCCGTATTTTGGTCTTTGTTTCATGGAAGGACGATAGAGTAAGCACATTTACTTTTTTAGAGAGATTTTCTTTTTTAATTTATTACTAGAGTCGGTCCTTTAGTTAAATTATACCGACTTTTTGTTAAGACTACATGCACTTCTTGCTGGCTGCATTTCTTGTATAGACGAGTGGATAAACAATTGGACAGTACACAGGAATCAAAATGGGAATCCAAAACGACATGGCAACAGTTATGCACTCAGGCGGTATCGTTACGTTTTCAGTTATGGCCGTCATTCACAACTCGTTCCTCACTGGATGTGTAGGGTATCGCAGTCACTGAAATAGACGAGAATGGTCGATCATTTTCTAATTTCGGCCGAGGTACAACATTGTGTTCATTAGACTAGCGTTTTATTATCAAACAGAACGAAACCTTATAGCGTGCACATGTTGTTTGATTTTGTGTTCTTTGCTTTGAAATGTTTCGTTTGGTGTAAACACTCAAAATCGACTTCAAATGAAACTCTAAAATTTCATGGCTGGCAAAGAGATCATCTCCTTAACGTGCCTTATTTCAATTGTATGCACTGGACATGATTTACTTTTGACAAAAGGCGGCCCTCAAACCGACTTGGCCAAAGTGCCATTAGTTCAAACCTTTCTTCAGTCCGAAAAACTCGCGTGAAATTTAAACACTTAACGGGGCCCAGCGGTTCTGCCTTATTTGGAATGGAACGTTGGAAAATTGCACTATTAAGGTTATGGTATCCTGAAAACAGCTGGTCAATTTATCGTCAATAAATCATATTAAATTGTGGGTATACGTGTTTATGCATACGGTCAATGGAGTTGGGACGCTTTTTTAGAAGTGGGTATACGTGTTTATGCATGCGGTCACTCACTTTATCTGATCAGAAAATTTTCTCTATGTCTGGGTCTGAAAAAAGGTCAGATTTCTTACCAAAAACTCTCCTTGTGCATATTATTGCTGGACACTTGTTCCAGTAAACACTGCTTATACAGTACATGCGAACCGTGTTCGATCCCCTACCTTGCTTACAACAATCATTAGTACTCCATGTGTGACTTAATTGTTTGTGTTTAATAGTTTTACCATGTTCCTAAATCTTGCACAACCAAGAGCTGCGCAATGTAAAGTACTGAATATCTTCAACTGGGACAAACTGGCTACGTGACGTAAATTCCAGCACCCTTCCGTATTCCTTTAAAATCTGGACAACTTTACACATACAGTCTTTTTGACTCTCACAAGTGACAGGCATCAGACCTTAAGTGCACAAAGTAAATGTGACTGGGACAAAATATGGTACTTTATTCCACCTTTCCTCCTTCAGGACTCTAGGACATCCATAGTTATAACCCGTTTTGATAACTGGGATTTCCCGTCGCGTAAAATCAACGACAGCACCTCAATTATGCTAATATAGCCTGATTTCAAACAGCATACGACTACTCCAGTTTTGATCAAGGTTAATGTTGTTTTTCAAGAAATTTGAATGTACACACTGTCTACAAGTATAACCAGTAAATACAAAAAAAAACATCCATGTAAATTACGATTTAAAGCAAAGACCACAACTGAGACACTTAAACAACATAGAGAACCGTATACTAGCACTTTCAATTACGACGCAATCATTATTTGATAACGAAATGAACAATAAAAAAACCGTGTCTTCTTTCATTAGGCAAGCATGAAATATCTCCGTGTCCATTTACATGAAACAGTTTTGCAAAACGAGATATTTGAGAGTGTAGTTGAATGCGAGTCAAAGAACATGTTGCGCGGGACAGTATAGAACTTTATTTCGCAATGCGTTACAAGTGATATGTTTGTCAGTCTGATCGTTCGTGGAACTCGAACACACATAATATTCAGTAACAGTTCAAACACACATACACGGAACTCGGAAAGTAGACCATATTAAAGACAAATTAAAAGCAAAGCGGTAAATGACATTAAATAACTAGAAAGACTATTGTCACGGCTTGACAATAACGGACTCTGCGCGTGCGTATTACTGGAATTATTATGGAAAGTTACTGACAGCAACCCATTTACCAATATGAAAAGGAATTCTTTAAAATTGTAGGAGAAATTACACATTAATTTTTTGATGACCTTTCCACTAATTGACCTCTTCCAGTGCATTATGAGCCCCCGATGAGGGAGTAATTGTTGACTCGATTAAAAGTGTGGTTAATACTAATAATCACAGATGTTTTACTTTAAGCACTTCAGAATACAAGATGAATGAAGTGGTCAAACTTTCAGAAGAAAAATGCACCTAATGACCCCATGGGTGCACCAAATGACCTGAAAATTTAGAATTCAAACTTAATCGTACTGAGTAAACAGATACAGTACGTAATTCTGAAGTCTCTGGCTCAAAATTTTAGTTTGCAGTCAATGACCTTTGACCTATTTTTTTCTGATTTGTTAGGCCTATTGGCATGTTGACTTACACCTGTGTGCTGAAATTGAAAAGAATTCCTTGAAAAACGTAAGACATATAACATTTTGAACGTTACATGACCTTTGCACTAATTGACCTTGTCCGGTGCATTTTAAGCATTTTTAGGAAAATTATTGCAAAGCCCATGGAAAATGTGTTTAACGCTGAGAATTACAGTTGTCTAACGGTTGACACATCAGAATAATTGCTGATTGAAAAGGACAAATTTTCAGAAGAAAAATGCACCTAATGACCCCATGTTTGCACTAAATGACCTGAAATTTTGGATTCCGGTTTGATTTACTTGTGGCAATCAGACCTGTCAATTTGAAGGGTCTAGCTTAAAATTTTAGTTTGCACCTAATGACCTTTGACCTATTTCACCTGATTGGATGACTCGATTACTTAGAAAAGTAATTTTTTAAATTGTCATTTTGACTTATACCTGTGCACCAAATTTGAAAAAGATAGCTTTATAACTGAAGGAGGAGTAGCATTTTGAAAATTATACATGTATGACCTTTGCACCAAAAGACCTCTTCCGGTGCAATATGACCGTACCTGCACCCAATTTGGAGCTATTAAGCCTCAAAGTTGGTCGGAAGAAGAATAAGAATGAGAATAAGAATAAGAAGAATAAAATTGAAGAAAACCCAGGAACAACAGTACTCTGCGCTTACACGTGCAGAGTAATAACTTAATGATGTCTTGAGCCTCCAGCAACTCAAATCACATCCGACCAGTATGACAACATTCACAGGAGGGCCTCAACATGCCGGATAACCCGGGTGTGATCTCAGCGACCTGAGTGCACTCGGCCATTTATAAACAAATTAGCATTCACAGAACTCAGTGCGTGGTAGGCGGAGCTAAGTTCATTCACAGTAAATATCAAAGGAAGGGAATTGTATTTCTATAAGAAGAACAAAGACAAGGCGATTTACTTCTCGTTGAAGGCAACATGTCACCACGTGTACAGCACCATTCTTTTTCAATTTGCTGGTGCTTCAATATGAGTCAGGTTCAATGTTAATAACTCATCTGGTTTTGTAGAAATTTGTGTGAGAAAATAATGACGTGCGATGTCTTCAGCCAGAGTTCAGCAGTTTAGGACTAACCCGTTGCTCTTTTGTGGGCATTTATTGTCATNGTGTTTAACGCTGAGAATTACAGTTGTCTAACGGTTGACACATCAGAATAATTGCTGATTGAAAAGGACAAATTTTAAGAAGAAAAATGCACCTAATGACCCCATGTTTGCACTAAATGACCTGAAATTTTGGATTCCGGTTTGATTTACTTGTGGCAATCAGACCTGTCAATTTGAAGGGTCTAGTATAAAAATTTAGTTTGCACCTAATGACCTTTGACCTATTTCACCTGATTGGATGACTCGATTACTTAGAAAAGTAATTTTTTAAATTGTCATTTTGACTTATACCTGTGCACCAAATTTTAAAAAGATAGCTTTATAACTGAAGGAGGAGTAGCATTTTGAAAATTATATGACCTGTTGTAATAGAAAGGGGTCGGCTGGCTAAGCAGACACACAAGTTCGGGCCTATTAACACGGTGCAAGAGCAAAGTCTGGAGAATACTCACATTGCGTCCGCACAGGACGGCAGCGAACTCCAGAAGGCCCAGACGATCTTGTCACGTGGTCTTGATGGTTGACTCGTCACGTGATAGGAGTATGACCTCGGCTGGGCTCTTCTGGCGTTAGATGTCGCACCAGGCCAAGACCAACATTGTTAACAAAAGGACATCACAACATAGAGACGCCACAGCCGAGACTAACGTCGACATTTACTACATTCCTCCCTTCCCTAAAGAAAAGGAGTGGAGCCCTTATAGTAAATGGCGAACGTCATTCCCAACCTCTAAACATAAACCCTTGACCTATGATTGCAGTGACAAGACCTTAAACCCTATAACTAACATGATGAAGAGTGACCTTGTAAAGAATTACTGATTAAAATTAAATCCAACTATTCTCCCCCCCTACCAAAAAAACACTAACAAATAAGACACACAGTCATAGCATATATCCACTATAATAGTCGAACATGACTAAAAACAGGAAAAAAAAAGAAAAATATGCCCCACTAATACAAGTACCAGGGGGCATAGAATTTCTGGACTATGATATGACAACACTCTTATTGTTGGTGATGACATGGCGAGAGNTATACACAAATACATGCACATACAAATTAAAAAATATGTTAAGATTACAATGACTTATGATTGCGAATGTAAAAAATCATTTTCATGCATACACATGCATAAAACTCTATAAAGAAATTTTGATACTATTTGGAATAAAACCCTATTTTCATTTGGGTTGAGTTCTTGACCTTATTGAAGAAATTATATTTGTTGTACAATTGTGTAATTTCAGATTTTTTTGTAAATATTAAGGTATTGTATAACACACCCAATAAATTTTTCATGGTTTAGTGCATGTCATGCGCGTCTGCTGTTTCAAATACTATAAAACCAACCATCAACAGGCTGTATTGATGTTTTGGGCTAGAAATGGTTAGGCGTACTTGTTATTAGTGTCAACTTAGCGTTGACGTTAAGGGAATGGAAATGCTAGTCTTGGCTCGAAGTTAAAAGCTTAATTTCAATGTTTTTTGTTGTAAGCCGATGGATTTAACAGTGGAGCTTGGACGCGATGGTACACCTGAAAGGGTCACTACAGTCGTATTACACCACTGGGTGGCGCTTAACATTGACTGTTGAAACTTATTCAAATTTAACCTTTCCTTCTGTTACGGCAGACGGTAATTAACAAACTAACAAAATCATTGGTTTTAACCCCAAAGCCACAGTTTGTATGCAATTATTACGCAATAAAAGATAGTGCGTTTAAACTGCCAAACTACTCCATGTTATATTAATTGGGTGAAAAGTGAATGTCGACTAGCTAAACGTCTTTACAAATCCAAAATATTTGAACAGCTCCTGAAGTTTTCGCTAAACTTTCCGCTTGCCAGCAATAAGTATTTAAGAAAAGTGAAAGAAGAGCAAAATGTGAGTTAAAGTGTGACAAAATAACCATCGTATACTCAGAACAAGTAAATGCCAGTCGTAGCAATCACATTCAACTTAAACTGTCCAGCTAACACTGCACGTGCAAATCCCTAATGAGCTTGCCACAGGTAGAAATTAATCCGTCACTTAAGATATTGAGGACCACTAGGACTACATTTTACTCGAACTTTATTTCAAATCAAACGGCAGTCTCATCAATGATGGTGAGATTTATATCAACCTAAGCATTAAATCCAAAAGTTAAATATTGATAAACTAAATTATGGTTCCAATTGTTATTTGATTGACGATACTTTATAAGAAATCAGAATCCATACAGACCCAGAACTTTTTTCCAATATTCTATGATTTGGATGAATTAAATTTCATAGAATCACCGTTTTCACAATGGGGCCTCTCAAACTTAAATCTTGCCCTGTGAAAGACCAATGTTTACCTCTTTTGTTCAATAACGTGAGTCTTTGTTTTGTGTAGAATAAGAATTTTGCAACGAAGGGCAAATTTCATATAACATATTTTTAAGACAATTTTGGGATGACAACCAATTCTACGGCACTATTTTAAACTTTCGAATTTTGAAGTAGAGTTTAAGCATGACTACATAACAGGCCTGAATAATGAGGGCAAGTATGAATTTTGTTTAAAATCATATTTTTTCGAAAACTGGAAATTCCATAGTATATTAAAGAAGTTTGATTGTATTTAAAAAAACAAAGGCAACACGATTTATTTATCTTTGAAGACAGAACTTTTCCATATATACAGTAGCGTACCTCTTCGCTTTTTGCTTTGCTGTTCTTTACCGCTTCTTCAAAGTGGGTAAAATTACAACAATGGTGTGAGATATAAATAAAATTGATGTGAGAAAAACATGGAATCAAAAATGATTGTGAATGTTTCTCAATTTCTCTTAGTTACGTGCAGTACATTTAACCAGTAACATTTGTCAAATCTGCATTTACATGTAGTTTGTTGACATTGCTTGTCTCGAGGATAGTGCTTCATACCTCCCTTACATTAAAGGTAGTCGCCCTCTCTAATAGAAATCAAGCGGGGGTTCAGCAACGCTAGGACCTAAGCTAGGACCTAGCTTGAACCTACCCAAAGCCATGTGTTCCCATTTAAAATATATAACAAGATCTCATGAAATCTCCCGAAGTCTTGCCTTTTAGTGAGGTCATCGCGTTACTGAACGGGAGCAGGATTCGTGGAGCTCCTACTTTTCCTTATTTTGTCAATTTTTAAAACAATTTCTACTTCCTATACTAGTTCTTTAGATTCTTACCTTTTAAAAATGGTATGGGAAAATATTCATTCTTTTTTAATTTTCCTCAATTTCGTAATTTCTGACTACCTAATTGCGCTCAATAACTGGAAATCATAACCTGTGTAAAATGTAACATATCATTTAAGCTCGATTTTTGGTTCACTTAAATTTCACCTATTATTCACATGAATACCAAATTGTCTTCAAAGCCGAGCCAAAGATGAATCAAGTGTTTTCAACACCTATGCATTTTGAAATGGTGACAGATTTATTTTTGTTTATATTTTAAGCAAAAACCATTAACTGTTGTCAAATGTCTGACATTTTCTAAATATCCAAAAACTATAAAGACAGCTCTTCATACCAATTCCTAAAACTATACAGTACATCGATATATCCATCCGCTGGCAAAGGTTCTACTTGAAATGTGTCTGTGATATGTATGAGGAGTTTTCGACTTTAGTTTAACCTTATCTTTCCTCGACCCAAGTAATCTATTCGGAATTTAAAGCTTTCACTAAAAGCATTCCGATGCGATTCATCGAACAACCGGTAGTTTTAGGAAACATCATCCGTAAGCTAGAGTTTACAAAAGGTGCGAATCGTTACCTTCTGGTGTACTAATTTCATCAGTTACTGACGAGAACAAGATGCATGTATGCAGGTTCTAGGACCATCGTACGACCTAAAATACAAGTCCTATATAATGTTTCATGAGCTCTATTGAATCGAACGTCACTTGCAAGAACTTTTTAAGAAGCTCGTCAGAATCAGTGCTCTCTCTTTAAATTTCTGCGAACTCATGACACTTGACGTAAAACCAGAGTGTGTTTAGAACAAACTAATTGCTATGAAACACTTCGCAACTATAAAATGTATATTTATGACTGAAAACTGGTGCATCAACCAGAATGTTTGTCTGTCTGACGTAGGATTCTGTCCTCAGACTACCGTGGAGCCAAATAAGGTCAATTACACTGTACCCCAAAAATCCTGTTTCAAAACATTTGACACGACCTCATGGTAATTTTACCCGATGAATGCACTGTGTAACCTGAATAAATTAATCAGTTTCAGCTCCAAAAGCACGTGCTCCGAAAACTCATTACGAGATCGACATTTTTCAAAAGCATGACGACCTGTCCGAGAAGCCAGTAAATCGGCCACGTTCGCCTGTGGATGAAAGGGAGAATGGTGCGTATTGTTATCTTTAGTGTAGTAGCTACACTGAAACATGTACTTTCATAAAGTATTAATTACTCAAATATTTGAGAGTGCGCTGACGCGTACATTACGAGAACTATTTCTGTCAAGTTTCGTTAAAGCTCCAACGTATGATAAAGGATGTTATTGAAAGAGCAAATACAAAATTACTTATGCAAATGTTGCGAACCCTTATGTGAAGATGGAAGTGATCGCTATTAAAATCACTATTAAGACACAGAACAGTGTTTTAGTGGACTGTCGCTTCAATTCCTCCCAGAATTTGATAAATGTCAATTTTTATCCTTATAGCGATTATAAATGGAACGACTGGTGGTGTTATTCGCTGGAAAGAGGTTGAATTTAGAGTACCTTCAAATGCAGTATGTGGACACATACACGTTGAAATAGTAGATCAGCCGTTATTAGTGCAAGCAGTGATTGACAACACGAACGGCAGGGCTACACTCCATCGTCAGAGAATATGCGTGACTTGTGCGGATGAAGATGTGATATTCTCAGAGCCAGTCGAAGTGCGAGTGACTGTTAGAACAATGTTGGAAGGACTATATCTCCAACAACTAGACAGAGAAGGCTTTTGCATATTGCGTGAAAAGAATGGTGAAGTAACGGATGTTACTGAAGAGTGCAATGTCAGGGTACAAGGAGAAGAAATATTTTTCTACTGCAAAACATTTTCGATTTTTCGTACTGCATGGGTGGGCGCTGCCAAACTTCTCAGGCCCATCAAAAATATTATATTTACGTCGTACTCGTGTAAGTTATGCCCGTACATAGAAGGTGAACCTCATGGAGGGTTGACAATTATGGTATTTTGCCATGGCATCGATGTCGTCTGTTCTGCTAACCTTCAACATGAATGCATACGTGAAAGCTGGTGCTTGACAGATAAAACCTCACTCATCTTTGAAGTTGAGTGCCTGGGCGTTAAGAGTAACGAAATGAAACTGATCTCGCATGAGTTTGAGCTTGATAGAGACTGTTGTGAAAGCACTGGTACATCATTTGGAGAATCTAAGCCTGGCGTTAAACCTCTTGTAGCTGACAAGGTTAATGTGAAGCTGAGGGTATCAAACTATCCGAAACCACTGCTAGACAGGCCTGAGAAGGTTCATGTACATGTAAGTACTTGTTTTACGTGTTGGGGTGTCAATATGGTCGTGCAGATATTCTTGTGAGGTTGCACTTGGCATTTGGTGTATTTATACTGTACCGTGAATCCGCGTTTCTGTTACATTGCTCGGAAGAAGTTAAAATGGCTAAGGGGAAAGGAGAAATGGATATCCATTTAAGAGTGTTTGTTGATCCATAATCAATGTTTTGGATCATCTGCGATTCATAAAGGTTATGGAAGCTGTTCTAAGAAAATTGACATGGATAAGACACATCTTAAGTTAAGTTCATTCCAAGATTTAACTTAAATTTGTTTCAAGAAGTAGGAGACAAATTTGACTAAAATTTTTGACTTACCTTTTGTCTTAAATTTACTAACTTGCAGGATGTGAAACTTGCATAGTTGGAAGTTAAGACAAATCTTAAAGATAATTCCAAAATGAATTTAACAGCCCCATGATTTCCACGCACACCAAATCAATACTCTTTAAAATATCACGTTAGTGTGTGCATTATGTTTTTATTGATTTAGACAATACAGTCGGTGTAACATGACGTTTTGAATCCATGGGAAACATACCTGGGGTCACGTTCAACGCTGAAAAACTGACTGTTTGGTTATTTTCATCAAGATTGTGACACATTGGCTTAGTGGTTTTGAACTCTGGACTCCTGTTTGTGGGACCAGGTTTCGAGCCCTCGACTGACAATCGAGTCTTGCACAAAGGTGTCATCTACTCCTCTGTGCTCCGTCTTACAAGTGATTGTACATGTATGCAAGGTAGTGAACGAGAAGTGAATGAAAACCTGGATTCAACGAGAAAGCAATTTCCGGGGGTGTTCTAAAAACGATCAAATTGAAGCTCCTCGCGTGATTAAATGGAATTTCCTTAAATTTTTACCCCTGGGTTTCATATTTAATGGAATCTTATTCTGAGCGGCGAAACATTGGCGAGTAACATGACGAAATGAGGAAGTTAGACAGGGAACAACTTCCTATACGACCACCACACCGGCACGGAATCGGCAGGTTGGAAATCGAGAGTTTTTGGATTGCGATACTAGGGCCCATTGCACTTTTCAGCCAAATTGCTCCACCATCGTTGCTGTCGGCCTTTTTTGTTCGAACAGCTTTTCGCTCGCGGTTTCTTGCTCTATAGTAGATGTAGTGATCAAACGTGATGTGAAATGCGGTGAATTTATGAAATATACGGGTCAATTGCGATTAAAATGTAACAACACTAGATAAACCATAAGCAGTTTGAAATTCTGTAGTCAAGACGAGCTTCGAAACTAATTTAGGGGGAATTACAGTCTGACTTTGGCATTTGCAGTAGCGACTTCGAGCCCATTTGAAATTTTTCCAAGGTGGCCCAATAGGAAGCTTTAATGTAACAAAACTAGATAAACCATAAGCAGTTTGAAATTCTGTAGTCAAGACGAGCTTCGAAACTAATTTAGGGGGGATTAGAGTCTGACTTTGGCATTTACAGTAGCGACTTCGAGCCCATTTGAAATTTTTCCAAGGTGGCCCAATAGGAAGCTTTTGCAATGTCTTCCAAAGTTAGCTCATTTTCATCTCTGTTCTTGACCTTCTGCAACTGTTTCACAGATAAAAGTTTTACTTAGAATTTGAAGGAAACAAATGACAAGATAGGAAGAAACACGTTATTGCAAGACTATAGTAAGGATTGTTATAAAACCATGCATAGGTGGACTCGTATAGAAGGCAGTGACACTGCAATGGATCAGCAACAAATCGATCTGTGTTTGACTTGACACACTAACTCAATGTTTTAAGAACCATGCCTAATGTGGTAAACAAGCTTCTAAACTAAAAGTAACTTAAGCTTTTTGAAAGAGGTTTTGTGATTCGCTGCTGAGCTTCAATCAAACTATAATTCATCAAAACTTGCAATAAGCCGATGTTAATGAAAAGATGGAATGGCAAAGGCATCAGATTTGTCTACGACGTACACTGTAGTTGTCAGTTATGCTAAATTTGTGGTGGCGGGGGCAAAGTATTTAGGGCCTTACCTCGCTTAGGTTTGCTTCTGATCTACGCTTTTTCAAAACCTTAATTCCGCAGCCATGTGCTGATGACCGAGCCAAGTGACAGTATAATCATGACCTTTTTCATACAGCCGAGTTGAAGACCGGGAGCTTGGAGACGTGGTTGTTATGAAGGTGTACCAACTGTCAAAAGAAAACAAAGCTGTCCTCCTACGTTCAAGGAAAGTCCAAGTGAGTATCAAATACAAACAATCAAATACCTGCTCACCTTCAACGCATTGTTTACTTGTTGCTATGGAACAGTGTGCTCACCTACAGGGGTGCATTCTGTTGTCAGACTTCTGGGACGTCCCAAAATGACCACTCAGCTGATTTAGAATGTTTTTACTTCTACCAAAACACCTTTTTGAAAGATAACAAACATAATTCCACTTAACAGTTGATAGGTTTCAGCCCAATTTCAGTCTTGTTTGACCTGCATGTATGGGTGTCCCTTATACGGGCCGTATTCATGTATTTCGTGTCTGTTTTTGCGCTCCCTTCTTTTGGCAGATGAGTTTCTTTTTTAAAGTCATAACAGATAATATCGACGGGTAGACTTATTAACGTCTGTCCTATTTTTCAAGTTGACTGATAAAACTTCATGAATTTAGACATATGTGATTATGTAATCCTACCAGGAATGCACGTCTGCCTAAAAAGATGGTGAAAGGAAATGTTAAATGCTTAAAAACCGTTTCATGGGATTTGTTTTTTTCTCATTAAGTCATTGATAAGCTTGTATGAACACACTTGGCTGGTTTTAAATGAGACAGTTCTTCTACAGTAGGTGTTTGTTGAAAAGAATGGTCTCACGGATCTGCAACTGGTGTAAGGATTGCCGCTGACTGAGAGATGTGATCTACGCTCATTTGTTTGCATCATGTGCACGATAGATGACGTCAAGACGTGAAAATACGATACAAAACTACGATTTAGCTGCTAATTCATTCAATCTTGTTACCTTGACGTGAGCTGTCGATTCAGAATCCTTTATTTGACGCATCCGGCTCAACGCCCAGGCATAACTCTCCGTCTCCAATGGTTTTCTTAGAAAGCGGTGACAGCTTAAGCCATATAGAACATTTAAGCACAGACTCTACGACAGCATCTGGACATATGTTATCGCACGTTGTGGTCAATCGATATTAAACATTGACTCTATGTTTCTTCATAAAACTGGTACTGGATTGCAGTTTTTTTTTGGTTTCCGGTATCGTACCAAACCTAACCCAGATGGCCATTTTATTTCCACCCTTGAATCTTGGTATCTTTAGCCAACGTTAATTCGAGATATATGGATAACGACCTCACAGGGCCATCAAATGATGAATACTTTTAACGCATACGTGTTTGGTCACTGAAACCCTTATAAAAAGTGCCCGCTTTAGTCTTGAACAACGCCTTGACAAATCTGAGTCTCTCTTAACCTCTAGATTTCACGTACTAAATATTGCATGTATTAATTTTTAAATATTAACAAATAATGCACTGAACTACAAACAGTAATCTGTTTGCAAAACAGAGTTCTGGGCAAAGCGACTTGCATAAAAACAATTTTTATCCAAACCTGAATGCAGCTGGGTCCTATATTTCCAGATTCAAAAAGACACGACTACTGAATCACCTTCAACACCTGCTTGTCTTCCCTCAAAACTACGTAAGTATATTGTAACTCAATTCTTTCGATAACAACTTCTCTCACATAACCTTGAATGTGTAACGAAATGACTTGTTAATAACAACGAGTACTGTTTTGATATTACGTGGGCGAATCACAAAGTAGTACAGAGTAGAAATCCAAACGCCTTGCATTTTATTATCAGAAAAACAGTAAAAGACAAGGTTATGATTGACAAATCGGGAGTCGCAACGGAACATACTCCCAGTCGGAAGGACAAGCAAACAACCTCTTAAACCGACCCAGTTTCGGCCGCGAATTCCATATCCACGTTCACTCAAACGGAGACGAACCCCCAACTCCAAAAGCGCAGCGAGACTGTCTAGCTGTTCTGCTTCAAGTTCAATTCAGTGTTCACGCTTGCTAACTGTTATTTATAAGCACTTTTTTAAGTATTACTGTTACAACTTCAAACTAGAAAGATTATTGTCACGGCGTGACAATAACGGACTCTGCGCGTGCATATTACATGAATTATGGGAAGTTACTGACAGCAACCCGTTTACCAATATGAAAAGGAATTCTTTAAAATTGTAGGAGAAATTACATATTAATTTTTTGATGACCTTTCCACTAATTGACCTCTTCCGGTGAATTATGAGCCCCGATGAGAGAATAATTGTAAACTCGATTAAAAGTGTGCTTAATGCTAAAAATCACCGATGTTTTACTTTAAGCACATCAGAATACAAGATGAATGAATTGGTCAAACTTTCAGAAGAAAAATGCACCCAATGACCCCATGGGTGCACCAAATGACCTGAAAATTTAGAATTCAAACTCAATCGCACTTAGTAATCAGATACCTAATTCTGAAGTCTCTAGCTCAAAACTTTAGTTTGCACCCAATGACCTTTGACCTATTTTTTCCGATTGGTTAGGCCTAGTGCAAAGTAAAGTAGGGTCTTCACTTGGCATGTTGACTTACACCAGTGTGCTGAAATTGAAAAGAATTCCTTGAAAAACATAAGAGATATAACATGTTGAACGTTACATGACCTTTGCACTAATTGACCTTATCCGGTGCATTTTAAGCATCTTTAGGAGAATTATTGCAAAGCACATGGAAAATGTGTTTAACGCTGAGAATCACAGTTGTCTAACGGTTGACACATCAGAATACTTGCTGATTGAAAAGGTCAAATTTTCAGAAAAAAATGCACCTAATGACCCCATGTTTGCACTAAATGACCTGAAACTTTGGATTCCGATTTGATTTACCTGTAGCAATCAGACCTGTCAATTTGAAGCGTCTAGCTCAAAATTTCAGTTTGCACCTTATGACCTTTGACCTTTTTGACCTGATTGGATGACCCGATTACTTAGAAAAGTGACTTTTTAAATTGTTATGTTGACCTTTACCTGTGCACCGAATTTGAAAAAGATAGCTTCAAAACTGTAGGAGGAGTAGCATTTTGAAAATTATATGACATTTGCACCAAACGACCTCTTCCGGTGCAATATGGAATATGATTATATAACCGATCAAAATTTATACACTGTCAAAAGTCATATGCTGAATTTAAAGACCGTACCTGCACCCAATTTGGAGTTATTAAGCCTCAAAGTTGGTCGGAAGAAGAATAAGAAGAATAAGAAGAAGAAGAATAAGAATAAAATCGAAGAAAACCCAGGAACAACAGTACTCTGCGCTTACATGCGCAAAGTAATAATATTTAATAGATTCCAATTTGAATATTTGCTAAGAATGATGAATGTAATTTACAATTGCTATGTTTAAGATAAGCCTATTAACAAAAGTAAGGTCTCAGTTTTAGCAAACCAAGTGCACGGGGCACGCAATAATAAAATAGCCACAAGGTTGAGCAGAAAACC
Organism: Phoronis australis; assembly: GCA_002633005.1. Classification (NCBI taxonomy): domain Eukaryota; kingdom Metazoa; phylum Phoronida; family Phoronidae; genus Phoronis; species Phoronis australis. Next base: position 224,601 of record NMRA01000546.1, read on the forward strand.
TCAAATTCGTTCGACTATGAAAAAGGAGAAATTACTCTGGAGAAACGGGTGACGGCTTTTTACATTCCCAGCACAATTTGCTAAGAGTGCAAGGGGTTGACATAAGTGATTTAGTGATAAAACAATAAACGTGGAAGACTGAACTACGAACGCAAAATTGACCTCAATTGTGCAGGCCTATTTACTTTTTTCTCTATGCCATTCCTGTTCGCGCCAACCCTGCGTTTGAACTTTTTTCAAACTCAAGACTCCTCTCAGTAATTGCCAAAAACCTCCCTCACTCTTTTTAGAGTTAACGATAATAAAGCCGTTTGTGCATAGATTGGTGATCCTGAAAATCAATGTGTCGGGCTTACACGTAAATTTCATCAGAAGAAAGTAGTGTTTAGTGTTGATTAGGTATTCAAAAACTAGTTTTGCATGAAATTATTAGCCTTAAAATACCCCGACATGGGCGGAACTGAATTGTAGACGATTCTAGTTTGAACATCACTTTTTGCAAGCTCAAATCCGAAAAGACGATTTAAAGTACCTGCACTACATTTGCAGCCATTGGAAATTTCCGATCATAAATGTTGTCTGTTTCTGGCGCTGAAAATTATGTGGTTTTTAACAAAAACTCTTCTTGTGTTTCGCTTGGTGATGAGTCTTTCAACGGTCACACGTGGTATTAGTCTCTGGTAACTGTGGTATACTTTTGCTGAACGCTTTGTTACCAATAAATATAGAACATACATGCAACACGTGTACTATCTCTTTCCTTGCTGACACCTGCCATGTGATTTAACTTTTGTGTTTTAACTTTTTACACTTTACAAGACGTCCTGGAAGTACGTAGCGGTGAGCCTTCAAAGGCCTGCAAACAATCTTATATAAATAACTCTTTTTCAGAAGTTCACCAACAAGCCAACAGGATCGAGCAACCTTTATTAAAGCAGGATGACCGTGAAGAGTTTAGAGTTGGAGTGGCAATGAGCCAAATCGGTCAAGTCCAGTTTGCTCGAAGCGTTAGTATTTTATTCATATTTCCGTAACCATTTTCTTTAAAACTGTCATAAAATGGCCAATTTTGAATCCAAGTTTGGAATTGGTTGCATGAGAGCCGTCAAACTGACGATGACATTACTTATATTGCGGGAAAAAATATTCCAACTCAGGGCCTACGGGTCTGATTATCGTACATGTATATAGTGATTGTTGGAGCAAAACAAAACAGACTCGGGGGCTTTACTCTTTTATTTGTCAGTATAATAAGTAGTAGATGACGTAATAGGTCAACTGAAATATCGCAAAAAATATGTTTAAGTTCACACGTTGCGTAATGCTACACCATGTACATATACAGTAACGAATTCGAGGACAACGCCCTAGAAAATGATGACGGGCAAAGAGTACAATGAAACACAGATAATGTTTTTGCTTGCAAGGGCAGCCAACGTGAAATCACTATTTAACAACTACTGAATGTTAGCTGGGTTCTATATTTCCAGAATCAGAAAGACACGACTGCTGAATCGCCATCAACATGTGCTTATCCTTCAGAAGAACAAAGTAAGTAATCGAGTCTAAATAGATAATGCCATGCAGACTGTGGGATTTTGTGACGAAAAAGTATGAATTACTGACGGAATAAGTGAACTAGAGGAGGATTTCTTAAAATTGTGAAGAATGAATTTTTTGCATGTAAACATGAACTGTGTTATTCACGTACAATCAAAAACTTTTGGCTCGTATTGCAAAAGAATTGAAAGCATATCATGTAATACTTAGCATGTCGCGATGTCTTACGTTACCTCGCGTATCTGCAATTTCCTGGAGTCTACCGAACGCACGCCAGGTCTACGACACTCCCGTTTGGCTTGCAAGTCTAAAGTCGACATTTGGACGCATGCGCGTTGATGGTGACATGGGCTGTGTTCCAAGTGCAAAGACGACTAATACTGATGCGATCACGTACCCAAGTAATATATACATAAAAATACACGCACACATACATATACATGTACATGTGTTTGCATAATTCATTGTGCAGTGGCGGATCGACAATTTTAGTAAGGGGGTGTTTAGGATTTGTGCTTTGCGCACGTACATGAAGCGCCAAGCGGAGGAAGGTCGGGAGATTCCCCTCCAGAGCAAGACAACTTTTTTTGTTTTTTTAACCAAATAGCGCAATTTGCATACAACCTGGCGACGTTTGTGGCAGTTAACATATCTCTGGAGGTTTCTTGAGACGATTTAAAGCCTTCTCGATTTTGTCTCATGAACTCGGTTCAGAAGTTCAGTAAAAACATATTTTTGCTCACTAAGTGTATGAGTCAGGCCACCATCAAAAATTTAGATGGAGCAACTGTCTACATAGGCACATCGATGTTTCGCATACGAAAAGCAGTACACAAATATGTGTGGTATATACATGGTTTAGGTAATTACCAAATATTCAAGAGCATAAGGAGCACCGACGGTCACGTAAAAGCACAACATTTGAATATCAGATGATCACGTGACAGCAGTCTCAAGTTTTTAAAAACGAAGACCGGCACTGTTACATGTATCCCAAGAGATAAACATATCCCGTCTAGTTATAACGAAAACTGACGAACGATGATGATCCCAGGGCATAGTTTGTTATTGAAAGCGACAATTAACACTCGAGTGTCACTTTTAAACGGAATCAAGTTGCCTGTTGACTTATCTGTAGAGAACTTTACAAAACACACTGTGGTAAAACTATTACTACACCAGTGCACTAAGAGTCGATGGCTACATTGTATACACACTGTGAACTAACCTTACCTGGTCCGTTGCAAGAACTAAAGTACCCTATGCGAAGGAGTTTTTCCATAGACACGTTTTGATCCCCAGTGATTGCTCATACATATATTTCATGTATTTTCCCGTTACCCATTGACAAAACTTCACGCACTTTCAGTCAAAGAAGAAAGACTTGCAGAATGCATACTTAGGGCTGCTCTGGACCAGTGACTTGTGTATTTTTGCATAATGCATGTCCATCAGTGATACCCCAGCCAGCATATCCTTAGAGATTGTTGACCTAAAATGTGTCTTCACACGCCTCTGAGCACAGGAAGTGCTCTATCAGTCACACAGGATCCAATAGGAGTACACACGGGGGGTTTAAGCCCCTCAATCTCCCATGTATCCACCTCTAGTGACGGTATTTTGCACCCACAAGCGTGCACTGAAATAGGTAGGATTGAATTTTGCGTGAAATTGCGATAATTTTGTTTATATCAGAGTTCACATTTCCGTATAAGGTAATTTTCAGAGACTCAGTTGTGTTGGTGGTCCGGCAATAAAAATCAAGCGCAGGTGCCAGATACTAAAATTTGGGTGAGGGACTTATTGTTTTGAGCTCAAGAGTTACATGTATGTTTGTTTAGAACTCAACGCCCGTGGATGTTTTATCGATTTACATGTTTAACTGTCACCAGGGCCAATGTTTGTTTTCTGTTTATAGTGAACTTACATTTATAACGTGCCCTGTTGTAGCCCCGTATTTTGATCGCGGTTTTGCACTTGGGCGATGAAGAAAGGTTTTCTCTAAGTTATCATTAGATTGGGTCCATTAGCTAAAATGCTCTTTCTTTTTGTCAAGAGTCAAGTCACTTGTTGCTGTCTGCGCTTCATGTGTAAACAAATGGATGTCACTGAACATTTGGACAGTTAATGGAATTAAAATTTGAATAAAAAGCAGTATAAGGACAGTGACACACTCAGATGGTACCAATACATTTTCAAAAACACCATGGCCGTCATTCAGGAATCGTTCCTCACCGGATGAATAAGGTATTCCAGTCACGGGAATAAACAACAATGTTAGATGACAATTTGTAATTTCGGCCGAGGTACAACATCGTGTTAATTAAATTTGTACTTTATTTCGAAACAGAGTGAAACATTACATCATGTTACACACTGCTTAATTTTGTGTTCTTTGTTTCCAAGTGTTTCATTTTGGAATAAGCACACAAGATGGACTTAAACCGAAAGTCAAAAATTTCAAGGCTACCAATGGCAGGATGGCTCGTGGTTTAAGTATCACCGGCTACGCAAGTTTTTTGCGAAAATTTGCCAAAACAAAACACACGCTCTTAAGACAATAGAAATATTTATGACTGAAAGCTCCAGACAACTGTCATACACACCTCCGTGTAATCATCTTCAACTTAAAGAGTGACGTGTAGCAAACACTAGCAGGAAAAATTACCTTCAATAAACTTTAGTTGTGTGGTACAGTACATTATAGACTTATAATTAAATGGAACTATGTCTAAGACAGCATTGGGTCATGTGCAAACTAACGGAAACAACTATCCGTACATGTATTGTTAACAGAGCTTAGAAATGTGTCAATTTATTCTCAGGAATACGGAGAGGGCCAAGAGAACTTCATCAACAGCTGCTACTGAAGGTTGCTGACAGTGTCATTGATCCTGACTTTAAAAGACTAAAGGGGTTGTGTAAAGCGTGGATAGAGTAAGAAAGACAACGTTGCATAATTGTACAAATTATACATGTATATGCACAGTGACCGCAAGTAATCACGAGTGTATCATACTACATTATCAAGTTATCCTGAGCACTGCTTCTGAAGCTGTTGATTCCTACAATAGAGCCAAAGAGCTCTACTCCGATCACAAAATGAACATGGATTGTGACTCCATTTTCGTCAGAGGCATCAAAACAAAAATTGTCGCCTTTGCTCTAAACGAAATGCCCTAAGGTAATTGTAGTATTATCGGCCACAACCACGAGATTTTCGTTTCAAGATGAGTTACCGAAAAACAAGCGTAAATGGCACTACTGGCGCCGTCTATTGTTGAACGTGTTCCAGGTTTATGTAGGTTCAATGGAGGTGACTGGGTTAACATTGTTCAGGAGCGTGTTAATTGTCATGTATCAAATATCTTCAAAATTGTGCTTTTATCTCAGTAATTGTAAATCTTTTTAAAAGAACAAAGCCTGTAGAGTTTGATCTGTGACCTTATACTATCTGTAGCAAAACAACAGTGTTCATATTTCCTCCATAAAAATGTTCAATATCTCAAAATGACAGACACTTTTTTCTAAATTATAGTTTCGTTTTCGCGTCATACAACAGAAAAATAATAAATCTTCTCTTTATATCCCTCATGCAGAAGTGGAAATGTTCAAAAACCATTAAGAATAGCATTTTGGAGAACCGTCCATAAAGCATAATGTCTTTCACATGAATCCCAACAGCCATTTGTAAGATGTGATGTTCCGAAGCAAATTTGGCCATTTTCGTGGCTCCAACACAACCACCAAATTTGATTTTCACAGCGCTTGAGTTTTTTACATCAGCCTGCACGTTTCATGTTTTTGGAAATCTCATTTCTCCTTTCATTCTCCAACGCTTTAAATAATCTTGATTGGGACATGAAAGATAGTCCATTAGTTATATGCTGGTGTCAGGGAGGACACAACTCTAAAGTAATTGGAAGTAGTCGATTGTGGATTTGTCTGTGAATATAATTAACACTTATTCACGGAAGGTTTTTCCAGTCAATGTAGCGGACTTGTAGAGTCGTGTTGCTTCAATCTCCAAAAACTCTGAACGGATCTTTATGAAATTTTGTAGACATGTTTATATCATAGATTGTACGGCATGACCGAATTTTTGAACGGATGCAATTACCCGACGCTGTGCCACTTAAGGCGAATTTATTTTTTACGTTTCCCTTTTTACCTTCCGAGTTTTGACTGAATTTTCATAAAAGTTTGGAAATAGGTATTGGTTAAGAAGACGACGCCTTGTTCTATTTTTACTGGGATTTGATTGACGTTCATGTATTCTGCACCACCTAGTCGCTGTTTTCATTGTTTTTGGCGTCCACTTTCTCTCTACCAAGCTACTGGATTGACATACATGTATACACATGATTTGCATATTCATATACGTTAATGACGATTGCGAAGATATACGTGGTCCTTCTGGGACGCACACGGCATACCATGGTTTTTGGATGGCTCTTTACAACGGTGGCACAACCTTGTGGTATTTTGTTTTCTTCTTTATGTCCGTAACTTCAGCCGTACTGCTGCAATACGTTTGACACGCCACATGTTCCAAACTCGTTATGGAAAGTCTTATCAACCGGGTTCTAAACGTTGTACTCAAATCATATTCGATTTCTTGTTGCTTTTTCCGTTTTTTCTTTCGTGTGAACTCGAACTAACTGTGCATTATTCTTTGCTGAAGATCATTATGATTTAAGCAAATGTTGCTTCAGTCCAAGTTCTCACCTGGTGGACCTCTATTTCGATCTAAAACCTCGTGGAATGACAACTCTAGACTTCAAATTCAGACTCAAACTTCAAACTTCAGTGATAACCTCATTAAGTGCAATCTCGGATTACATAGTTGACCACGTAACACATTATGTATTTGAGAATGTTGACCACGTGACACATTATGTATTTGAGAATGTTGACCACCTGAGACATTATGTATTTGAGAATGTTGACCACCTGAGACATTATGTAATTGAGAATGTTGAACACGTGACACATTATGTATTTGAGAATGTTGTCCATTGTAGACGTCATGTTTTTGAGAATAGAAAGTTGTCCACCCTAGACACATATTCGCGCATAGAACAATAGACACGCATCTTGTGTTTCACAAAAGTGGAATAGAAAATGCTGAATTAATTCCGAGTTGATGTCAATTAAAAATATTAGACCACAGACCCTAGCTACAACCTAGAGTGGCTAACATCGCTTCAATCAAGGTGAATGTTTTTTATCAATATGTAGTGTTAAGTCTTACAAAGTCTTGTGTGTGACACTCTGTCCTAGAGTAGTCACATCACAGGATGGATAATAGGGGCGTTAAAAAGGCGATAAACTAAAGGTGTTGAAAATCTTCATCAATGTTTGAATTAGTATTTGAGATCTATTGATTCGTCTTGCTTTGTGTCGTGCAGTCTTTTTATTCTCGTGTGAGCAGGCGTGATTTTAGATTCATGTGATCATTAATGTTTTGTTGATTTTCAGACCAGCAATACTGCAGAATATAACAAACACTCAGGAACTTCTTGAACAGCTTCAGCGGCAAGAGATAATTAATGTTGGAGATTACAGTGAATTAACCCGCATGCTGCACCAGCTCCATCTGGAGGAACTTGCAGAACTAGTGGAAAAACTGTCAAGTGAAATAAAGGGACTAGGTATGAAAGACAATGTTGACCAATTTTATGTGAATACTCAACAACCACTTGGGTATGAATATTATTTAGTAAACAGGTGGATTTCACAGTGAATTGCAGGGGTCATTAGTGTGTTATTACACCACTTGGTGGCGCTCAAGAAAGGCTCTTGAAACTGATTCCAATGTAATATTTTCCATCTTTACGAATCCCGGAAGTGCAGCTGGTTATTCGATAAAATACGAACAAAATCAGCAGTTTGACCCCAAATCCATGGTTTGCATGCAATTACTAAGAAGTGAAAAAAGATGCGTTGAAACCGACAAAATGCTCTGCATTAAAGGAGTCAGGTTAAAAGTGAATGTGGACAAGCAAAATATTTTTAAAATCCAAATTATCTGTACGTCTCATGAATTTTCCGAAAAAATTCCCGCTTAATTTCCCGTTAGTCAGCAGTATGTGTTTAAGAAAACCCAAGGCAGAGCAAAACGTGAGTTAAAGTGTGAAAAGACAACAGCTGTATACTCAGAACAAGCAAATGCCTGTCGTAGCCGTCACGTGCAACTTAAACTGTCCATTCAACCCAGCATTCGCAAATTATGTTTGAAGTTGGCGCGGGTAGGAATTAGATCGTGACTCAAAAATATTGAGGACCAACAAGATCACCTATAACTCGAACTTTACTTCAAATCAAACGACAGTGCCATCCCTGATGGTGAGACATACATGTACTAAAGGAAGGTTTCAGTTGTAATTTGAATGACGATACTTTATAATGAATTAGAATCCATTCAGATTCAGATTTTTTTCTAATATTCTATGGCTTGTCTGGATCAAATTGCATAGAATCACTGTTTTCAAAAAGGGAGAGCTCTCAAACAGGCGTGGTCCGTGCCCAATTACTTTTAGTCTTTCCCTGTCAATGACCAACGACGTTTAACACAATGAATGAATTGTTGGCTGCCAAATAGACTGCCTGTATACAGCATAATGCGTTTTGTGAGAGAAGGTCATGCCAAATTAGCCGTTTATTATTTTTCAGTTCTCGTGTATTTCACAACCTCACAAATCCACTAGGAATTTGTTTTACAGGAATTATTTACACTAATCCGTTGTGTCATGGCTAACAATTTCCAGGAGTTAGTCTTGCAAAAACTGTTCTTGTGTAAACACAGTTTAACCGATCTTAAAACGCAATAGGTGTTTTTTTACTATTTTCAAGTAAGTATGGTTTCACATTTATTGATGTGACAATGTTTGTTCCGTTTGTAGCGAGTCAAATCTTGACAACCTTTGACACAAAAAAGTGTTCAGGGATCTCTTTTTTATTTGAGTTACATGTAAATGCCTCACTATATTCGAAGCACTGGCATTACGCAGGATAGGCATAGCAGGTAACTAAAGCAATTCCAAGCGTTTAAATAACCAATAGTTCATCGGCTAAAATCAAGCTTCTAGAAGTGTTTATCAATATCACAAAAATGGCTCCCAAGTGACGCAAAATATCTCAAACGTCTTGAAAATCGGAGTGTGTCATCATCTTGCTAACAGACAGATATTTACCTCATTGTCCGGAGTTGCAGGGGCAAACATACATGTGTAAAACTTCAAATCGCCATTAAAATGCACCTCTACCGCTGAAATCCGCCAGTGTGATGTTCGTAGGAATACATATACCAAAGTTTCACAAGGACGGTTTGAGTTTAGTGTTGCTAAGGTATTAAACAACTAGTTTTGTATGAAACCAAAAGCCTCAAAATAGCTCAATTTTGTACTGCACTGAAAAATGCCCAATATGGAAACACATGTTGATTAGCAACAAAATGCAACGTGATACCGATTTGAATATGTGTCATAAGTGAAGAAGTTCCAAAAAAATGTCACGTGTAGAGCAGGCGTTACTTCTACTTCGGGTGTTAACAAGGCCAGGACTTTGCTCCTATAACTGCAGGAAAAGAATGAATATTTTGAAAGAGAAATTTGTTGAGTATTATAGGAGTTTTGAGGTGCACTTTGGACCTAGAAATTTCAATTTCATCAACTCACTCATTCTTAATGCACGGCAGAAGATGCTACACACCATTGGCACTGGTGACAACGGTAAGTCCATGGGCTCGAAATAAAGTGCGAAAAGCAATCGTAGAATCGAACGGAAGAGTAAAAATACTAGCTAGAAATTGGGTCATTCTCACTCGTGGCAATAGAGTTGTGACGCCTGTTTTCGAACATCACTTTTAACGAGCCCAAATTGGAAAATACAAGTGGAAATACATTTATGCCGACACTCGAAATTTCCGATCGGATATTTATAACCCAGGTTTATATCAATATAGATTTGGTAAAATTGCCAAAGAACCAATAATTTATGCTTGCATCCTCGTGTTTTTGATAAAATGAAAAATTCCCAAGAATCCGCTTTGCAGGAATTATAATTTCAATTAATGAGTTCCATGTTGAATAGATTTTACGGGGATATTGTTTGTAGGAATTTTTTGTCACAATGCTTGAAAGGGCACTATCGTGTTATTATACCGAGTATTTACTTAAGTGCATTATCGTAATGAGGACACTTGAATATTCGATTGTTATTCTTTACTAGTAAACTTTATGATATGTCATTCACACGGAATTCTGCATGGCAGCTCTTAAAATTTCAAACATCTCTGTTGATCAGGTTCAATTTGAGTATGACTATATTGTGTATATAACAGGCTACCACGACAGGTTTAAATTTTGTTTAAAAACCCCATTTTTGAATAATAGAAATCACATGGTAAATAGTGATGGAGTTTAATTGTATTTCAAATGAAAAGAACAATGACAAGGCAGTTTAATGCTCGTTGAAGGCAAAAAGTTTCCATGTACATAGTCGCAATAACTTATTCAATCAATATTATTGAAAATAGGTAAGGATCATTTTATGCAACGCCCCTAATTTAAAGACTACATGTACGTGCCTAAACGTTTTGACTCATTTAAGGACTCGGGTTTTAGTTACATTTTTAGAAAACGTTGTAAGTCAACAGAGTAGCTCGTAATGGAGATGAAATGATAGATAAACATAAATCTGAGTAAAGAACAAAAAATACGAAAAAGACTTAAGCAACACAGTTGAGCACATGTGAATCCTTTGTCAAAAGGGTTCCGTCCCCCAATTTTTCCTCGACCCTAGTGATGGCAAAGTTGATTTTTCAAATTGTTGACTTGGGCCACCCTTCTTAAAAATCTTTGACTGGACCCCCCTTTTTAAAAAATGGTATATCTTTCCCGGTTGAGTCGATATTTGGAACTGTTTCATGTAACTGGGCACAGCCCCCCCCCCTGCTTGAATGTAGAATGTCGTAAGGTGTGGGTTTTCGAAACAAATATAAGGAAAAGTTGATTATTGGGGGTATGCGAGGCTGTTAATTTTTCAATTATATTTTAAAATAAAGTTTTTGCAATGAAAGTTTTAATAATTAATTGCTAATTAATTGATATTAACACGTAGAATATTCGGAAAGGAAGCAATTTCCGCCCCCAATCTTCTGGTTGAGGGGTGCCCCCTCTCCGTTTTTGCTTCTTCAGCAGATCTATTTTATGTTTATTACTAACCTGAACACTCTGGACAAAATCCTACAGGTTCTATACGTGCTCACCCTCCAATCACCTATTTTCACCTGTTTACCTCTGATTACTGAGTCACACTCTTGCTTATGGCGTATTTGCCGAAATGTTTATTACCTTTACAGCCCAAATTTTCTCTTGATATACTGTATATTTTGCTTTTTGTATTTTCGATTGCACTGTTCAAGTTTTTTTTTTGTAAATATTTTAAGAAGACACTTCACAATTTTAAATTTGACAAGCTAAAATCGGCCGTAGTCAACGCCTCGCGCAATTTGTCGGAGCACAAACACCCGCTAGGTGTCGTCACGGTCCATGACACAATAATGGCGGCCCCGTTAGTGAATAGTCTTGTTAACGTCTTTGGGTCACAATGACTTCTTCAAATTTTTGATTTTCTTTCACGCTTCTTTAAAATGCAGACAATGAGAACAAACAATGGTGTGACATACACAAAAACTTGTTATAAAAACCTAGAATAACAAATGAATGTGAATATTTCTTCAATTCCCTTAGATACGTTTAGTGTATTAAACCACTAGCATTTGTAAACTCTGAGTCTATTTTGTTGGCATCGGTTGTCTCATTGAGTCTATCGTTAACTCGTTGTTATCTTGGTTTATTAGAATCACGGATGAAAAAGATATACCTCTGCCATCAAAAAGGGCAAGGAAGACAAATGTAGGCAAGTTCCTTTATTAAAACCATGTCTATGAAAAGGAGTTAAAGGTCAACTGACTATTTCCATTCGCTGTCTCAATTGAACTTCTAAGGTTGACTATACTGGAATTACAATTATGTGAGAAAAAACGAACAGTGACCCCCTTTTATAAAATTTGAAATTTAGTAACACTGTTAGTTTTTCTGATAATACTTTGCACTTTCGAGATATTTCTACATGTACTGGCCAACGGTATTTAACTCAATGGATGATATTTGGCTGCAAAATTGACAGTTGTTACGAAGTATAATATGTTTTGTGTGAGATGGCTTTGCCAAATCATCTATTTTCTGTTTTGTGTCGTCGTGTATTTCAGAGTCCACAAAATCCCACAGGACTTTCTTTTATAGGAGTCGTTTCGATTGTTATTTAATATATTTAATGCTACAGAAATTGTTCTAAGTAAAATGTTTCTGAACTGATTAATGTTGTCATGTAGTTTTGACATGGGAAAAGCACTCAGGCGTTATAACACGGAGTAAATTTTCGTGGGCATAATTGTAATTAGGCAACTTTAACATTCATATCATTATTGTTCCTTGTGCGGAGCAGCACTGAAGAAAGTGGGGGGGGGGGCTAAAAACCCCAGTCCTCCTGTGGTGCACCGCCTAATGTGTTTGCTTGTAAATTTTATGATGTCTATTTTTGTCCTGCCGTTTATAGTAAATTTTAAAATTTAAGGCCCTCATGGCATCGTTGTCATTGACATTTTTTATAGCAAGAAATCAGTCCTAACATTTTCTACGACAACTGGTACACGTACATGTATGCATCTTGTGTAAAATCACAATTTTTCGAATACTGGAAAAACTATGGTAAATAACAACGGGGATAAATTACATTACATTAAGGCGAACGAAGACAAGCCGATTTACTTCTCGTTGAAAGCAACGTGTTACCCCGTATATACATTACGGTAAATTTTCAAATGATTGTTCCTTTGAAATGACCCTGGTATAAGAAAAACAAACAATCTGGTTATCTTGAAATCACAATTTGTGCGAGAAAATCAAGAAATTAAAAAAGAGTGAATATCTGTCAGTTTACTGTAGTTGCCTGCTGTGTCTTTCAGCCATAGGTAACAGTTCATTACAAACCCGCCCTCTTTTGTCAGCATTCATTGTCATCTGCTTTAAGGTAACATTTCAAGAATTAGAATTACATTGGTTGCAAACAACTTGTAGAACATTCCTAATATGTTCGTTGTGGTTTGGTGCATACTTGTACCATGTGTGTCTGCTGTTTCGTATACTTCGTAAGTTCAACACTTATCACACTGTCTTGATGTTTTGTGGTGGAAATGTTTAGGCGTACATGTACATATTACTAGTGTCAATCTAATGTTCAGGGTATATAGGGGAGCCTCAGTTAATGGAAATACGAGTCTTAGCTCGAAGGTAGAAAGCTCAACGTAATTATCTTGGCAGTAATCAGATGGATTTAACAGTGACGCGTCGAGGCGTTGCTATAGCTTCTGGGGTCACTACTGTCGCATTACACCGCTTGGTGGTAGTCAACAAAGTCTTCTGAAACTTATTCCAATGGAGACTTGTCCATCTTTTACGGTAACCAAATGTTCGTCCGGCTATTTGAGAAAAACGAACAAAATCATCAGTTTGTTCACAAAGCCGCGGTTTGCATACAATTACCTTGAAAGATATTGTGTTCAAACAGCCAAACTACTCCACAATTACACTAATCAGGTGTAAAGAAGATGTCGACTATCAAAGTATTTTAAAAACCCGCATTTCCTTAATTTTCCACTAAGTTTCCAGCTTGCAAGCAGTGAATGTTTAGGAAAAGTGAAGGCAGAGCAAAACCTGGGTTTAAGTGTTAAAAGCTAATATTCATATACCCAGAGCAGGCAAGTGCTAGTCGTAGCCACTTCACGCACTGTCCATCCAACCATGCATGCGCAAATTATTATTGAAGTTGACGCAGGCAGGAATTAAACCGTGACTCAAAAATATTGAAGACCACCAGAACCACCTAATACTCAAACTTTATTTCAAATCAAAAGACAGTGCCACTCCTGATGTTGAGACTTATATCAGCCTAAAATTTAAATTAGATAAGGAAACAGCGACATACTAAATAAAGGAAGGTTCCAGTTGTGATTTTAATGACGATACTGTAAAATAATTATAATCCATACAGACCCACATTGTTTCTAATAAATCTGATGTTCTCTGGCTTGTCTGAATTCAATTGCATAGAATCACTTTTTCCACAAATGGAAAACTCTCAAACAGACGTGGTCCACGCACCATTAGTTTAAAAACTTCCTTTTCAATGACCAAATATGTTTAACACAATGAATGAACTTTGGCTGCCAAATAGATTGCCTGTATGAAGCTTATTGCGTTTTGTGAGAAAAGGTCTTGCCAAATTACCCATACATTATTTTTCAGTTCTAGTGAATTTAAAAATCTCAAAAATTCCCCAGGAGCCTGTTTCCCAGGAATTACTTCAACTTCTCTGTTATAACATGACTAGTATTTTCTTGCAAAAATTGTTCTTGGTAAAAAATTGTCTATGTTGAGGGATTATGCATGCAGTTTTTTGATGAGGACAGCATTGACGAAATATTTCATTGAGGCTATAATTATAATGCTTATGAATTTTCAACTGTTACGGTTAAAAAAGTAATATTTTATATGTTTCTAAGACCACGTGTAGGCATCAAAGATAACGTCTTACAGGGTGTACGTGATTTTGGCAGCTATGACAATTGTGTTCGTTCTTGTGACTGCAAATGGAGGCCCTGAGTCATTTTTGTGCAGGCACGCCCCTAAATGTAGCCGTGAGTTTGCTCAACGGTAAGTCTGACACGTGAGTTAAAGCTTGTATAAGTAAACTTTTAGTGAGACCTAACATCATAACGAACATTAACCAATAAAACTAGTAGAAATACAACGATAAGCGTCGGTACTAAAATATATTAAAATATTCAACACCCTTCGAGCGATGCGCTCTCTGACAAGGGTATGACACAGACTACCGGAAATGTGTACACCTGTAGATGGATGTAAATAAAATCGCACAGACGACCAAATGATGGTATACAATTGACAGCATTAACAATTCCGGTCATAGTTTTACTATTTCAGTAATTTATGTTTTTATCCGTCGATAACTGCACAGCATTCCAGCATCTATTTGATTTAATTATTATTATCAATCAGCAAGCGGTGACCATGACCCAGGGGAGCACGATCAAATGCCCATTTTTTCATTGAGGTTACGACGGTTTTGTATCAAACAGACGTACACAATAATTTCAAGCAAAATTGCCACCTAATATGAAACTCGGACGGATATGTATGGTGAAGATTTATATCTGGAATCCTTTTGATTTTGTGTCAGAAATGTGAATTTTTAAGTTTTGTATTTTGGAATTTGTGTGATCTTATTATTACTGGACACCTTTTTTCCAGTAAAGCTTGATTTTACATGCGAAACGTGTTCCGTCCATTTCCTTGCTTAAAACAAATAATTTTACTCCATGTCTGACTTAATTGTTTGTGTTTAATAGTTTTACCCTGTTCCTAAATCTCTCACAACCTAGAACTGCGCAATGTAAATTCCTAAATATCTTTAACTGCGACAAATTGGCTACGCGACGTAAACTCCGGCACCCTTAAGTATACCTTTAAAATCTGGACAACTTTTCACATACGGTCTTTTTGACTCTCTGTTAGGTATATTAGGTATTCCCTATAGGGGGCATCGTTATGTGTGATGGGAGAGTACTAGTTGGTCGGCGAGGGTGTTGAGACAATTCAGTTCACGTCTGCTTATTAAGCAAGAAGGGCACGCAACAGTTCACTCCTCAGACAACGCTTGAACAATCGGTTGAGATAATAATTGAAATTCCTAAGCCCATATTGGAAGCATATAGACAATGGTGAAGCTAAACATTACAATGTAGAAACACGGTGTCATAATTACATGTACAGCTTCTAACGCCAAGACTAAAGTACCTCTCCGCTAACTTGTCTATTACACCTCTCGTAGCCGAAGGACCGACAAAACTGAAATTTGCAATCTTGGACTGAACTACTTCCCATTCACCTACCTGAAAGACAGGGACGAGACAGCCTAAATAGTTTGATAACCATAACATGAGTTGTTTTATTGACCATGTGTATTTTCCAACGGTTTATATTACAGTAACATATATGTTCAGGCTCGACTGTTGAGAAACATAATCCACTTATTTTACAGGTCATGCCTATTTTACTTTAGATTACCTACATGTTCATGTAAGCAGATTTATATGAAACCAAAAGCCTCAAAATAACTCAAATTTGCGCAGCACTGGAAAAAATACCAAATGTGGAAAACATGTTGGTTAGCAACAAGATGCCACGTGATAATGATGTGTGCTTACTTGGCTCTGAAGACGTGTCATACGAGAAATATTTCCATAAAATGTCACCTGTAGAGCAGGCGTTACTTCTACTTCGGATATTGACGAGGACAGGACTTGGCTCCTATAACTGCAGAAAGAGATGGTTCATTTGAGAGATAAATTCATTGAGTATTATAGTAGCGTGTGGCAGCCTTTTGGCCTGGAAATATGTTTCAATAGCTCACTCATTCTTAGTGCACGGCAAAAGATGCCACCAACCATTGGCACTGGTGACAACGTTAACTCCATGAACTCGAAATTACGGGTGAAAAACAATCGTAAAACCAAGCAGAAAAGTTGAATACCAGCTAGAAATTGGGTCACTCTCACCTGCCGCAATGGTGTTGCGACGCCTTTTTTCGAATATCACTTTTTACTACCCCAAATACGAAAAGACGAGTGAAAATACATCTTCTGTATGCGGTGCAGTGTAGGTGAGGTGGAACTGTAGATAATACACGCCCCTAGTCTTCACCAATTTCACTCACATCAAGGATGAAATAAAAAGAGATGGTCACACTTGTCACCAAGTATAGTGCATAATGAAACAGGTCACGTGACCATGATCTTCATGATACACATAAGCAAGATGATCCTGTATCAAGCAAACTACATAATCACATACACAGACTTGTCACTAAGTTCAACATGACCGTAAGAGAGTGGCTATACATATTGCAAGTGATAATTTCCTGTTTTGTGGGATTACATTATGTCATGAACTTTATATAGAGTAACAGCACTCGTGCGTTACTACGCATTTTTTTCTTACAGACATAATTATAATGAGACCACTTCAACATTCACGTTTTTGATATTTAATTTACTTTTACGGTCTCCCCTTTTATGTTGCCCTCTACAGTAAATTCTGTATTACAGAGCCCCATGTCAGTGCTGTCATTGAAAGACAGAGGACAAAAACTCGGAACGCTGGCATGTATGCATCTTGTATTAACATGGTATTTTTTCAAACACTGAAAATCAGATGGTGAATATTCATGAAGTTGAATTGAATTTCAGATAAAAATAACCATGGCAAGACTAATTACAGAACAACTGTTGCCATGGATACAGTATCATACCGTACCTCTTTAATTTATTGTTTTGTTGCTCTTTCATGCTGCTTCAAAGTGGGTCACATTAAAAAATCGTGTGATGTAGAAATGAAAAGCTGTGTGAAAAAAACATGGACGATCCATATTCAATGCGCGTTGAATATGGAGAAGTAGTTCTTCTATATCAAACCTCACAATAATAACAGTAATAACAGTAATTCATGACCAAACCATAACGCGTATATTTCTCAGTTTTCTTTAGTTAGGCGTTTTCATCCAGAGGAAAATAATTCGTGCCAAACCAAATCTTATTTTGTTGTCATTCTTTGTCACCTTTTCATTGCTTTTCCATTTATAAATACTGCTGTTATCTTTATTTGCTTGTTCCCATTAGGACTACAGAGGGAAGCAGAAGGCTCATTACAGTTCCCATTAGGAAAAGTGGCGGAGAAAGAAGGTAAAGAACATGACGCTATTTCTACTCGCTGTCTAACTTGCACTTATCAATTCTGGTAATAGATTTATACACGTATAGGTTGCAATCAATTGTTAAAACATTCCAAATCAATTCGTTAATTTTTGGTACTTATCCGGTTTCTCGCATGTCATTGTTTGTTTTGGTCGTAATGTTTAGTATAGAGGCAAGCGGCAATTAATATTGGAGATTACAGTAAGTTAACAAATCTGCTGCGCCTGCTCCATCTGGAGGAACTTAAGGATCGAGTGGAAAAACTGTCAAGGAAAATAAAGGCACCAGGTATGAGAGAGACTATGTTGACTAATTTTATGTGCCACTGTCAAAGAACATGTTGCTCGGGACAGTATAGAACTTTATTTCGCAACGCATTACATGTGATATGTGTGTCAGTCTGATCGTTCGTGGAACTCGAACACACATAACATTCAGTAACAGTTCAAACACACATACACGTAACTCGGAAAGTAGATCATATTAAAGACGAATTAAAAGCAAAACGGTAAATGACAGTAAATAATAACTTAATGATGTCTTGAGCCTCCAGCAACACAAATCACATCCGACGACCAGTATGACAACATTCACAGGAGGGCCTCAACATGCCGGATAACCCGGGTGTGATCTCAGCGACCTGAGTGCACTCGGCCATTCATAAACAAATTAGCATTCACAGAACTCAGTGCGTGGTAGGCGGAGCTAAGTTCATTCACAGTAAATATCAAAGGAAGGGAATTGTATTGTATTTCTATAAGAAGAACAAAGACAAGGCGATTTCCTTCTCGTTGAAGGCAACATGTCACCACGTGTACAGCACCATTCTTTTTCAATTTGCTGGTGCTTCAATATGAGTCAGGTTCAATGTAAATAACTCATCTGGTTTTGTAGAAATTTGTGTGAGAAAATGATGACGTGCGATGTCTNTGCGTGGTAGGCGGAGCTAAGTTCATTCACAGTAAATATCAAAGGAAGGGAATTGTATTTCTATAAGAAGAACAAAGACAAGGCGATTTACTTCTCGTTGAAGGCAACATGTCACCACCTGTACAGCACCATTCTTTTTCAATTTGCTGGTGCTTCAATATGAGTCAGGTTCAATGTAAATAACTCATCTGGTTTCGTAGAAATTTGTGTGAGAAAATGATGACGTGCGATGTCTTCAGCCAGAGTTCAGCAGTTTAGGACTAACCCGTTGCTCTTTTGTGGGCATTTATTGTCATCTGCCTTAGGGTTAAGATTTATGGGATTAGACGTACACTGGCTGCAACAAGTAGTATAACATCCTTTTTTCATGTTTATTACGAAATATTCAAATAAATAAATATACATAACCCAGAAAACGCCAACAAGCATTGTACATGTGTTAAAAATACAAAGAATCCAATATACATTTATTATACACAAATACATGCACATACAAATTAAAAAATATGTTAAGATTACAATGACTTATGACTGCGAATGTAAAAGAATCATTTTCATGCATACACATGCATAAAACTCTATAAAGAAATTTTGATACTATTTGGAATAAAACCCTATTTTCATTTGGGTTGAGTTCTTGACCTTATTGAAGAAATAATATTTGTTGTAGAATTGAGTAATTTCAGAATTTTTGTAAATACTAAGGTATTGTATAACACCTTTATTAAATTCGTCATGGTTTAGTGCATGTCATGTGCGTCTGCTGTTTCAAATACTATAAAGTCAACCATCAACAGGCTGTATTGATGTTTTGGGCTAGAAATGGTTAGGCGTACATGTACTTGTTATTAGTGTCAACTTAGCGTTGACGTTAAGGGAATGGAAATGCGAGTCTTGGCTCGAAGTTAAAAATTCAATTTCAATGTTTTTGTTGTAAGCCGATGGATTCAACGGTGAAGCTTGATGCGCTACCATGTGGACTTTCCCAGTGATGTCAGCATAATGTGGTGACCCACCGCGAATTGTAACTGACAACTTTGGAAAGGAAGACAATGCCGAACCGTAAGTGCAGACGATTATTAACAAACTAACAAAATCACTGGTTTTAACCCCAAATCCACTGTTTGCATGCAATTATTACGCAATGAAAGATATTGTGTTCAAACAGCCAAACTACTCCGCATTATATTAATCAGGTGAAAAGTGAATGTCGACTAGCTTAACGTTTTTACAAATCCAAAATATTTTAACAGCTCCTGAAGTTTCCGCTAAACTTTCCGCTTGTCAGCAATAAGTATTTAAGAAAAGTGAAGGAAGAGCAAAATGTGAGTTAAAGTGTGACAAAATAACCATCGTATACTCAGAACAAGTGAATGCCAGTCGTAGCAGTCACATGCACCTTTAGCTGTCCAGCCAACACTGCACGTGCAAATCATTAAGGAGCTTGCCACAGGTAGAAATTAATCCGTGACTTAAGATATTGAGGACCACTAGGACTACATCTTACTCGAACTTTATTTCAAATCTAACGGCAGTGCCATCAATGATGGTGAGATTTATATCAACCTAAGCAATAAATCAAATAGTCAAATGTTGATAAACTAAATGAGGGTTCCAATTTATATTTGATTGACGACACTGTATAAGAAATCAGAATCCATGCAGACCTAGAATTTGTTTCTAATATTCTCTGATTTGANAACTTTATTTCAAATCTAACGGCAGTGTCATCAATGATGGTGAGATTTATATCAACCTAAGCAATAAATCAAATAGTCAAATGTTGATAAACTAAATGAGGGTTCCAATTGTTATTTGATCGACGACACTGTATAAGAAATCAGAATCCATGCAGACCTAGAATTTGTTTCTAATATTCTCTGATTTGAATGAATTAAATTTCATAAAATCACCGTTTTCACAATGGGGCCTCTCAAACTTTGGAAATCCACGCCCCATTAGATTAAATCTTGCCCTGTGAATGACCAAGGATGCTTAACTCTTTTTTTCAGTAGCGTGAGTCTTTGTTTTGTGTAGAATAAGAAGTTTGCAACGAAGGGCAAATTCCATATAAAGTATTGTTAAGACAATTTTGGGATGACAAACAATTCTACGGCACTATTTTAAACTTTCGATTTTTGAATTAGAGTTTAAGCATTACTACATAACAGGCCTTAACTGAATAATGATAGCAGGTATCAATTTTGTTTAAAATCATATTTTTTCGAAAACTGGAAATCCCATGGTTTATTAAAGAAGTTTGATTGTATTTAAAAAAACAAAGGCAAGGCGATTTATTTCTCTTTGAAGGCAGAACGTTTCCATACATGTATATATAGTAACATACCTGTTCGCTTTTTGCTTTGTTGTTCTTTACCGCTTCTTCAAAGTGAGGTAAAATTACAACAATGGTGTGAGATAGAAATAAAATTGATGTGAGAAAAACATGGAATGAAAAATGATTGTGAATGTTTCTCAATTTTCTTAGGTACGTGCAGTACATTTATACAGTAACATTTGTCAACTCTGCATTTACATGTAGTTTGTTGACATCGCTTGTCTCGAGGATATTGCTTCATACCTACTTTAAATTAAAGGTAGTCGCCCTCTCTATTAGAAGTCAGGCGTGGGTACAGTAACGCTAGGACCTAAGCTAGGACCTAGCTTGAACCTACCCAAAGCCATGTGTTCCCATTTAAATATATAACAAGATCTCATGAAATCTCCCGAAGACTTGCTTTTTAGTGAGGTCATCGCGTTACTGAACGGGAGCAGGATTCGTGGAGCTCCTACTTTTCCTTATTTTGTCAATTTTTAAAACAATTTCTACTTCCTATACTAAATCTTTAGATTCTTACCTTTTAAAAATGGTATGGGAAAATATTCATTCTTTTTTAATTTTCCTCAATTTCTTAATTTCTGACTCTCTAATTGCGCTCCATAACCGGAAATCATAACCTGTGTAAAATATAACATATCATTTAAGCTCGATTTTTGGTTCACTTAAATTTCACCAATTATTCACATGAATTGTCTTCAATGCAGAGCCAAAGATAAATCAAGCGTTTCAACACCTGTGCGTTTTGCAATGGTGAGAGATTTATTTTTGTTGTGTTTGTATTTTAAGCAAAAACCATTAACTGTTGTCAAATATTTCACATTTTTAAATATCCAAAAACTATGAAGCCAGCTCTTCATACCAATTCCTAAAACTATACAGTACATCGATTTATCCATCCGCTGGCAAAGTTTCTACTTGAAATCTGTCTGTAATATGTGTGAGGGGTTTTTGACTTTAGTACAACCTTAACTTTCCTCGACCCAAGTAATCTATTCGGAATTTAAAGCTTTCACTAAAAGCATTCCGATGCAATTCATCGAACAACCAGTAGTTTTAGGACACATCGTCCGTAAATTTGAGTTTACAAAAGGTGCAAATCGTTACCTTCTGGTGTACTAATTTCATCAGTTACTGACGAGAACAAGATGCATGTATACATGTTCTAGGACCATCTGACCACCTAAAATACAAGTCCAAAATAATGTTTCATGGTCTCTATTGAATCGAACGTCACTTGCAAGAACTTTTTGAGAAGCTCGTCAGAATCGGTGCTCTCTCTTTAAATTTCTGCGATCTCATGACACTTGACGTAAAACCAGAGTGTGTTTAGAACAAACTAATTGCTATGAAACACTTCGCAACTATAAAATGAATATGCATAAATCAAAACTGTTGCATCAACCAGACTGTTTGACGTAGTATTCTCTCCTCAGACTACCGTGGAGCCAAATAAGGTCAATTACACTGTACCTCAAAAATCCTGTTTCAAAACATTTGACACGACCTCATGGTAATTTTACCCGATGAATGCACTGTGTAACCTGATCAAATTAATCAGTTTCAGATCCAAAAGCAAGTGCTCCGAAAACTCATTACGAGGTCGACATTTTTCAAAAGCATGACCACCTTTCCGAGAAGCCAGTAAACCGGCCACGTTCGCCTGTAGATGAAAGGGAGAATGGTGCGTATTGTTATCTTTAGTGTAGTAGCTACACTGAAACTTGTACTTTCATAAAGTATTAATTACTCAAACATTTGAGAGTGCGCTGACGCGTACATTACGAGAACTATTTCTGTCAAGTTTCGTTAAAGCTCCAACGTATGATAAAGGTTGTTATTGAAAGAGCAGATACATATAAATTACTTATGCAAATGTTGAGAACCCCTATTTGAAGATGGAAGTGATCGCTATTAAAATCACTATTAAGACACAGAACAGTGTTTTAGTGGACTGTCGCTTCAATTCTTCCCAAAATTTGATAAATGTCACATTTTATCCCTATAGCGATTATAAATGGAACGACTGGTGGTGTTATTCGCTGGAAAGAGGTTGAATTTAGAGTACCTTCAAATGCAATATGTGGACACATACACGTTGAAATAGTAGATCAGCCGTTATTGGTGCAAGCAGTGATTGACAACACGAACGGCAGGGCTACACTCCATCGTCAGAGAATATGCGTGACTTGTGCGGATGAAGATGTGATATTCTCAGAGCCAGTCGAAGTGCGAGTGACTGTTAGAACAATGTTGGAAGGACTATATCTCCAACAACTAGACAGAGAAGGCTTTTGCATATTGCGTGAAAAGAATGGTGAAGTAACGGATGTTACTGAAGAGTGCAATGTCACGGTACAAGGAGAAGAAATATTTTTCTACTGCAAAACATTTTCGATTTTTCGTACTGCATGGGTGGGCGCTGCCAAACTTCTAAGGCCCATCAAAAATATTATATTTACGTCGTACTCGTGTAAGTTATGCCCGTACATAGAAGGTGAACCTCATGGAGGGTTGACAGTTATGGTATTTTGCCATGGCATCGATGTCACCTGTTCTGCTAACCTTCAACATGAATGCATACGTGAAAGCTGGTGCTTGACAGATAAAACTTCACTCATCTTTGAAGTTGAGTGCCTGGGCGCTAAGAGTAACAAAATGGAACTGATCTCGCATGAGTTTGAGCTTGACAGAGACTGTTGTGAAAGCACTGGTACATCATTTGGAGAATCTAAGCCGGGCGTTAAACCTCTTGTAGCTGACAAGGTTAATGTGAAGCTGAGGGTATCAAACTATCCGAAACCACTGCTAGACAGNATTCGTGGAGCTCCTACTTTTCCTTATTTTGTCAATTTTTAAAACAATTTCTACTTCCTATACTAGTTCTTTAGATACTTACCTTTTGAAAATGGTATGGGAAAATATTCATTCTTTTTTAATTTTCCTCAATTTCTTCATTTCTGACTCCCTAATTGCGCTCCATAACCGGAAATCATAACCTGTGCAAAATATAACATATCATTTAAGCTCGATTTTTGGTTCACTTAAATTTCACCAATTATTCACATGAATACCAAATTGTCTTCACAGACAAATCAGGCGTTTCAACACCTATGCGTTTTGGAATGGTGACAGATTTATTTTTCTTTTGTTTATATTTCATGACCAGCAATTCGTAAACTAGGTCATCCGCCAGGTTCTCTGCGTAAACTAGGTCATCGCTTATGGACCAGTTAGCGCTGCATTCTCCGCGTGTCCGAGTACTGGCGAGAAGCACCAGGAATGTTGTTCTACATTTTGTGGCCCAAAATTACCAAAGTTCAAATATATTCCGTTAAAAAGGAAAGACAAAACATATTAGTTCAGATGTCTGACCAATATATCATGAGTCACCACTCGTAAGCAAATCAAAGCTGTCCTTACTCGTTGCTTTATCTCGCACTACCTCAATGGACTAGTTTTCAGTTCGCAATGCAACTGTACAATTCTCATAAATTCAACTTGTAATGACCCCTTTCTATGCCCAAAGTACCCGGAAACAAATTATTGTTAGGTACAACGAGTTTTTTTTTTCTCTGAAGTGGATCGTAAACACCTCAAGTGAGTTTTCCGCTCATCTATTAGCTACTTTGGTTTAGAGCTGAATTCAGTTTGGCTCCCATACTATGGGCCGGGCCAGGCCGGTCAAGGGCCAACCCCTGTTGTACGCACTACTTAGAACATGGGATTCAAACTGTTATATATAGAGAAAACGTTTATTAGTATACTGGTGTGAATATTATCAGTGATTTAACCAAAAACTTCGAACTAACTAGACCCACTAATCATAGTCTATGATGATCAACTGATACCAAAAGGCCAAAATTGGCAATTTTCGGCCACCCCATGTTAAATACAAAATTTTGTCTAATTTTCTTCAAACTCCTACATTTCAATCTTGATTATACTGACATCTGTTGGGTCTATCGGCAACTAACCGCGCATGAAAGGCTTGGTCAAAAATTATCGTTTTCTCACGTGCACTTTGGGTTTTTAGCGGCAATTCCACTGATCGAAGCGACAAAATAAGCCAAAACTTTGACCATATTATGTTAAGCATAATTTTTTTTCCAATTTTGCTGAAACTTGGCCACATTTTTAACAAAATACTTATCTATGTTATGTGCTATCGGCAAATGTGCTTCTTTCATAAATAAAACCCTCACGCTGTGTTTTCTGCGAACCCCATGTATCCTGAAGGGGGCTAACCGAGTGATTTTCGCGCATGCGCAGTTCACGGTTTCAATATTGCTGGTAATGTTAAGCAAAAACGATTAACTGTTCTCAAATATTTTACATTTTTCAAATATCCAAAAACTATGAAGCCAGCTCTTCATACCAATTCCTAAAATTATGCAGAACATCGATTTATCCATCCGCTGTCAAAGGTTCTACTTGAAATCTGTCTGTAATATGTATGAGGGTTTTTTGACTTTAGTACAACCTTAACTTTCCTCAACCCAAAGCATTCCGATGCAATTCATCGAACAACCAGTAGTTTTAGGAAACATCATCCGTAACCAATAGTGTACAAAAGGTGCGAATCGTTACCTTCTGGTGTACTAATTTCATCAGTTACTGACGAGAACAAGATGCATGTATGCATGTTCTAGGACTATCGTACGACCTAAAATACAAGTCCTGAGTAATGTTTCATGATCTCTATTGAATCGAACGTCACTTGCAAGAACTTTTTAAGAATCTCGTCAGAGTCGGTGCTCTCTCTTTAAATTTCTGCGAACTCATGACACTTGATGTAAAACCAGAGTTTGTTTAGAACAAACTAATTGCTATGAAACACTTTGCAACTATAAAATGTATATGTATAAATCAAAACTGTTAAATCAACCAGACTGTTTGTCTGTCTGACGTAGGATTCTGTCCTCAGACTACCGTGGAGCCAAATAAGGTCAATTACACTGTACCTCAAAAATCTTGTTTCAAAACATTTGACACGACCTCATGGTAATTTTACCTGTGTAACCTAATCAAATTAATCAGTTTCAGTTCCAAAAGCACGTGCTCCGAAAACTCATTACGAGGTCGACATTTTTCAAAAGCATGACGACCTGTCCGAGAAGCCAGTAAATCGGCCACGTTCGCCTGTAGATGAAAGGGAGAATGGTGCGTATTGTTATCTTTAATGTAGTAGCTACACTGAAACATGTACTTTCATAAAGTATTAATTACTCAAACATTTGAGAGTGCGCTGACGCGTACATTACGAGAACTATTTCTGTCAAGTTTCGTTAAAGCTCCAACGTATGATAAAGGTTGTTATTGAAAGAGCAGATACATATAAATTACTTATGCAAATGTTGAGAACCCTTATTTGAAGATGGAAGTGATCGCTATTAAAATCACTATTAAGACACAAAACAGTGTTTTAGTGGACTGTCGCTTCAATTCTTCCCAAAATTTGATAAATGTCACATTTTATCCCTATAGCGATTATAAATGGAACGACTGGTGGTGTTATTCGCTGGAAAGAGGTTGAATTTAGAGTACCTTCAAATGCAGTATGTGGACACATACACGTTGAAATAGTAGATCAGCCGTTATTGGTGCAAGCAGTGATTGACAACACGAACGGCAGGGCTACACTCCATCGTCAGAGAATATGCGTGACTTGTGCGGATGAAGATGTGATATTCTCAGAGCCAGTCGAAGTGCGAGTGACTGTTAGAACAATGTTGGAAGGACTATATCTCCAACAACTAGACAGAGAAGGCTTTCGCATATTGCGTGAAAAGAATGGTGAAGTAACCGATGTTAGTGAAGAGTGCAATGTCAGGGTACATGGTGACGAAATATTCTTCTGCTGCAAAACATTTTCGATTCTTCATACTGCGTGGGTGGGCGCTGCCAAACTTCTCAGACCCTTAAAAAATATTATATTTACGTCGTACACGTGCAAGTTATGCCCGTACATAGAAGGTGAACCTCATGGAGGGTTGACAATTATGGTATTTTGCCATGGCATAGATGTCACCTGTTCAGGTGACCTTCAACACCAATGTATAAGTAAAAACATGTGCTTGACAAATAAAACCACACTCATCTTTGAAGTTGAGTGCCTGGGCGCTAACAGTAACGAAATGGAACTAATATCGCATGAGTTTGAGCTTGACAGGGACTGTTGTGAAAGTACTGGTACATCATTTGGAGAATCTAAGCCTGGAGTTAAACCACTTGTAGCTGACAAGGTTAATGTGAAGCTGAGGGTATCAAACTATCCGAAACCACTGCTAGACAGGCCTGAGAAGGTTCATGTACATGTAAGTACTTGTTTTACGTGTCGGGGTGTCAATATGGTCGTGCACGTGTCTGTGAGGTTGCACGTGGCATGTGGTGTATTTAGACTGCACCGTGAATCCGCGTATCTGTTACATTGCTCGGAAGAAGTTAAAATGGCGAAGGGGAAAGGAGAAATGGATATCCATTTAAGCGTGTTTGCTGATCCATAATCAATGTTTTGGATCATCTGCGATTCATAAAGGTTATGAGACCTGTTCTAAGAAAATTGACATGGATAAAACACATCTTAAGCTAAGTTCATTCCAAGATTTAACTTAAATTTGTTTCAAGAAGTAGGATACAAATTTGACTAAAATTTTTGACTTACCTTTTGTCTTAAATTTACTAACTTGAAGGATGTGAAACCTACATAGTTGGAAGTTAAGACAAATCTTAAAGAAAATTCCAAAACTAAATTAACAGCCCACACCAAATCAACGCTCTTTAAAATATCACGTTAGTGTGTGCATTATGTTTTTCTTTATTTAGACAATATAGTCGGTGTAACATGACGTTTTGACTCCATGGGAAACATACCTGGGGTCACGTTCAAAGCTGAAAAACTGTTTGGTTATTTTCATCAAGATTGTGACACATTGGCTTAGTGGTTTGAACTTTGGACTCCTGTTTGTGGGACCAGGTTTCGAGCCCTCGACTGACAATCGAGTCTTGCACAAAGGTGTCATCTACTCCTCTGTGCTCCGTCTTACAAGTGATTGTACAAGTATGCAAGGTAGTGAATGAGAAGTGAATGAAAACCTGGATTCAACGAGAAGGCAATTCCGGGGGTGTCCTAAAAACGATCAAATTGAAGCTCCTCGCGTGATTAAATGGAATTTCCTTAAATTTTTACCCTGGGTTTCATATTTAATGGAATCTTATTCTGAGCGGCGAAACATTGGCGAGTAACATGACGAAATGAGGAGGTTAGACAGGAAACAACTTCCTATACGACCACCACACCGGCACGGAATTGGCAGGTTGGAAACCGAGAGTTTTTGGATTGCGATACTAGGGCCCATTGCACTTTTCAGCCAAATTGCTCCACCATCGTTGCTGTGGGCCTCTTTTGTTCGAACAGCTTTTAGCTCGCGGTTTCTTGGTATTTCTTGCTCTACAGTAGATATAGTGATCAAACGTGGTGTGAAATGCGGTGAATTTATGAAATAAACGGGTCAATTGCGATTGAAATGTAACAAAACTAGATAAATAATTTAGGGGGAATTACTGTCTGACTTTGGCATTTGCAGTAGCGACTTCGAGCCCATTTGAAATTTTTCCAAGGTGGCCCTATAGAAAGCTTCTAGAATGTCTTCCAAAGTTAGCTCATTTTCATCTCTGCTCCTGGCCTTCTGCAACTGTTTCACAGATAAAAGTTTTACTTAGAATTTGAAGGAAACAAATGACAAGATAGGCAGAAAACACGTTATTGCAAGACTATAGTAAGGATTGTTATAAAACCATGCATAGGTGGACTCGTATAGAAGGAAGTGACACTGCAANACCACCGCACGGAATCGGCGGGTTGGAAACCGAGAGTTTTTGAATTGCGATACTAGGGCCCATTGCACTTTTCAGCCAAATTGCTCCACCATCGTTGCTGTCGGCCTTTTTTGTTCGAACAGCTTTTCGCACGCGGTTTCTTGGTATTTCTTGCTCTATAGTAGATGTAGTGATCAAACGTGGTGTGAAATGCGGTGAATTTATGAAATAAACGGGTCAATTGCGATTGAAATGTAACAAAACTAGATAAATAATTTAGGGGGAATTACTGTCTGACTTTGGCATTTGCAGTAGCGACTTCGAGCCCATTTGAAATTTTCCAAGGTGGCCCTATAGGAAGCTTCTACAATGTCTACATCTCAGCTCCTGGCCTTCTGCAACTGTTTCACAGATAAAAGTTTTACTTAGAATTTGAAGGAAACAAATGACAAGATAGGAAGAAAACACGTTATTGCAAGACTATAGTAAGGATTGTTATAAAACCATGCATAGGTGGACTCGTATAGAAGGAAGTGACACTGCAATGGATCAGCAGCAAATCGATCTGTGTTTGACTTGACACACTCAATGTTTTAAGGACCATGCCAAATGTGGTAAACAAGCTTCTAAACTAAAAGTAACTTAAGCTTTTTGAAAGAGGTTTTCACATATTGTGATTCGCTGCTGAGCTTCAATCAAATTATAATTCATCAAAACTTGCAATAGGCCGATGTTAATGAAAAGATGGAATGGCAAAGGCATCAGATTTGTCTACGACGTACACTGTAGTTGTCAGTAATGCTAAATTTGTGGTGGCGGCGGCAAAGTATTTAGGGCCTTACCTCGCTTAGGTTTGCTTCTGATCTACGCTTTTTCCAAAACCTTAATTCCGCAGCCATGTGCCGATGACCGAGCCAAGTGACAGTATAAAGTACTGGAAAAAGTATGTCGGCGTAAATTTATTTAGACTGGTGAGAAATGCAGTATTGGCTATGACCCATTTCTGGTATGAAGGTACACAGCTTAAAGACTCAAGTTTATACATTGTAAATATTGAGAATTCACTAAGCTTTTCCTTATTACAAGCTCTGCCAATGTTTTTCACCAATAATTTTCTAGCCACTTGATTATTCGAAACTCGTAGTACTTTGGACGAAACTGTTTTTTGTTCTTAAAAACATCCAGGGACACAAGGGGTAACTCCGCCGGCACCTGGCATTACTTAACTCTTACAAAAAACCATTAACGTCCGGAACAGTGCAAAGTGGTTAGTAGGGTGTGTCCTCGGATACAGTGTGTCACCAGAGGGCGTGGTATTCAAAGGTTTCGACTTAAATCTCATTAGATATGGCGCCTGCGTAGTACTTACAAAGCATTAGACAACTGTTACTCACTAAAAGGATCATTTCAAAATATAAATAAACACTAAATTCAGTTACTTTTGAGTATATTTGACTGAAATAAAACGGAAATGTATTGTTAAAATTTAAACGTCGCAGTATCCAGCGTGTATATTTTGTGGCNGCACTAACCTCTTCAACTTCCCCAAACTAAAATCCTTCCCTTCCTGTACTCCACCATCCCCTGGTTTACGGACGCCCTCAATTTTTGTATCCACCACTAACAGCCACGATAGGAGGGCTGCAAATTCCGGGGATGTAACCATCATGGATTTGAGTAACTGTGAACCAACAAAGCTTCACGAAGAGTTAGAATAGGCCAGAGTACTGACGGATAGCAGCACGAGAGCTGCCTCAAGTGTGCCTGTGTGAAATTGTACGAATTGCATGAATTAGGCAAGGCGTTAGTTTGCTCAGCTATGATTAACTTGAAACAAAAAGCTGAGATCGCACCTATAAATCTGCGTTACTTTTACAGTCAATATTCATAATTATACATGTTGGGAAAAGTTCATTTAATAAGGGTCATTCTTTGAAGATAGTTTTGACTGGGCGACGTCTCAAGATCCCTGCTTTAGTGCTCTTTGCGTTGTTTCAATATTATCTTGTTGAAACACTGGTAGTCCGGTTTTTTGGGGGGTGAGTAAAATGATATGCAGGGTGTCCCAAATGTAGACACTTCCACTGTCTTTGGGAGTTGAAATTCAGTGCCCGTGGATCACTGAGATTTTCGGCTTGCTCTCCTGCATGGTTACTCTTCATTTTAAATGTCAGTGTGTGAGGCCGCAGGGGAATGGCAAACGTATGAGGAACAAAAACACTACTCTAAACAAAAAACTTCAAGGAAGTAAAAAGAAAATAAAATCATTCCAATATTTAATAAACGATACGATGCGTTTAATTGGATTTATTCAAGGGCTTAAAGTTGTTTTGATCTCATGTTTGTAAATTTAAGCCTCTAAAATTGTTCGTGACAGTGATTAATGCAGGCTGTAATATTCCAGAAACTAGTAAATGTATACTTGTAGCATGATTGGGTAGATTCCAGAAAGTTCTGGCATGTGCTTGAATTGATGAAAAGTTCTAGTTCAATGCATTAGGCTACACAAGTTTGTATTTGTCAGATCAAGTCAGCAGTTCAAGTCAGATAATCAGAAGAAAAGCAGTTAGAGTTGTAGTTGAGTTGCACTCACAAGAATCAGCAGTTACAGCGATAGTCAATAGAAAGCCAGCTGTAGAGACAGCAGTTTATTGAATCGACGTGTGTAACAGTTGCTGAAAGTTTCTCAGAAGTTCATCACAAGTCAAAGCTTTGCAGCACCGTCTGGAGTTTGGAACAGTCATTACGTCGGACGTTTTGTCTGAGTAGGCTTGTGATCATACGGTCGTGATTAATAAAAGATTAACTCAAACTAGTCTTCAGTCTATCGTCGCACCGAAAGCTACTTACACTAGTTAGCAACAACCTGCAACCACCTACTCGCGGTGCAAAACGTGACGGAATTGCAACATTTTGTGTCACTTTTTAGAACTGTCCGACTATTATATGCATTAGTATCATTGAGACGTATTTCAGATAAGCAAAATTCGTTTAGTGTCGTTTGCTATTTGTTTTTCGTTGATGGATCGAATTTTCCCAATGTCAGCCTGTAACTAAGTTCACTGAAGCTTCGTCATTTCGTCTGTCATTCAGTCAATTTCCATTGATGCATAACCAAGTAAATTAGAATCCAACAAAGTCATTGCAAACCAAATTAACAATTCCCAAAATATGCTTGAAACTCTTAATAGACAGTTGTGGAGAACATTGAGACGGGGCATTCCTTCGGGTTTGGGGGTTCCCCCACGACATTACACGAACTTATTCGTGTTAAGAATTTTTTCTTATT
This sequence comes from Phoronis australis, assembly GCA_002633005.1. NCBI lineage: Eukaryota > Metazoa > Phoronida > Phoronidae > Phoronis > Phoronis australis. The sequence goes on from NMRA01000546.1 coordinate 256,434, forward strand.
TGTTTTGGAGATATCTATTACGGTTCACGTCTTAAACTCGAACACAAAAGTTCAACTCTTTAATCTGCATTAATGGTTGCGAGTACTTTTGGAACCCCAAAGGACATGTAGAGATTCATCCGATGTCGTACACCCAACACTCCTTTTGACATGTGCGAGTAATTTCCTTACAAAGAACTCCGAGAGAGTAACGGTCTTCCGTAGAAATAATACTCTTGTTATGGTGTGGGGAAAAGTAACATTATTCTAAAAAACAATTAGTTCTCTTGTGTACTTTTGCAATAGTGGTGTTCACACTTTTAAACCTCCTCCACTTTCGATGACGGCCATAATACAGAACATTATGTGGATGACATTCTGTGCCATAATAAGACCTGGACTGAACAGCTTGCCACCTTGCGAGACACCTTCCAACGTGTGCGAGAGGCTGAATTAACGATTCGACCTACCAAGTGTTCGTTGGACATGTGGTCGGTGAAGGGCACCTGGCAATGGATGAAGAAAAGTTAAGGCGATATGCACCACGACCCAGAACGAAGAAACAAGTTCGTTGTTTTCTTGGGTTGGCTGGATACTACAGGAAGTTCATTCCAAACTTTGCTGAAATCGCCGTCCCGCTTACTAAGCTCACGAAGAAGAAACAGCCTTACACCGTGCAATGGGAAGAAGCTTAGCAGCATGCATTCGACACTCTTCGAGACCTGCTGACGAGAGCACCCATACTGAGATTATACCTTATTTCAGTAAACCTTTCATTGTTCAGACTGATGCGTCAGATACGGGTATAGGCTGTATTTTGTTGCAGGAGTATGATGATGTCAGGTTCGTAGTAGCATTTGCTAGTAAGAAATTGTTACCTCGGGAACGGTATTACACTTTCATAGAGAGGGAATGTTTGACTATTGTATTTGCTATCAGAAAATTTGCGAAGTACTTGTATGGTAAAGAATTTATCATTCATATTGACCATCAACCCCTGGCTTACATTCAAAAAAGTGAGTTAGTCAATGGACGCATCAGGAGGTGGGCCTTGTTTTTGCAAAACTATCGATTTAAGGTTCAGGCTATCAAAGGCTCAGAAAATGTTGTTGCCGATTACCTGAGTAGGTTAGAGTATTGAAGATTCATGAAAATTGGGTAATAGATCTAATTGTTAATCAATATTTAAGCCTTCCATGGTGAGAAAACCTTCAGAAGTATTTTCTTGAGGAGGGGCTTATTTGTCAGAATAAATATTGAATAAGTAATTAGTAAGAATAGGTCCATTTTAAGTTTCCAAAAAATTGTGCATTTGTACTTTAAAATCATGGGGTCAGACTTGTCGACATGTATTTTAACGTCAAAATCTATTTTTAGACGGTGTTTAAAACTTTGGGTTCTGGGCTCAAAGTACTCTAGAGATTCTAGAAAATTCTGAGAACAAATTGTAACAGCCAATAATACGAGTGGACATGATCATGTGGTTTTCATTAGCCAATCACGAAATAAGGAGAATGTTATATTATGGGCTGAAATCAACAAGATAATTAGATGAGCTATAGTAGTTGAAGCATAAAGACTTGCTACAGTGTACAGAGGAAATTGTACGACAGAGCCATCTCGTAGAAGATTCTAGAAAGGATCTTGGCAAGGGCAAGGATTAACGAAATGGAAGTTAACTAAGAGCTTTTCACTGACATTGTGGGTAGTAAGATATTACCTGAAGTGTTGCGTCATCAGCCAGAGACTGTGACCAGCAAGAAGAATTGCGGGTAGAAGAAATTGCCTGCAAGTATTGCATCACCAGAGACGGTGACCAGCAAGTACACTGTTGCTATACAATGTGTGTAGTTCGAAGATTCAGCAACAGGACAGACATCCAACAAGTGGAGAGTCCTAGCTTGGATAGCAGATAAGGCATTTGATTGTTTTAGTTGTTTAATTAAAGTAATATTTAAAGAGGGCGCTAGCAAAGTCGCTCTTTGTATTTGATTACTTGAATAACAATAGGTTTCATTTGTCTAATTGAGGTTTATCATATAATAAATTAATTACTGGATTTGATTACTCACTCTCCGTCTACGCACAATCTCAAAGCATAGCTACCTTTTAAACAAACCCACAGTCAAATCATCTGACACGAATCAACAACTGGAAATGGAATAGAACATGAAATTTATAGGCTCCCTATTTAATCATAGTTTCCGTGATATATAAAGAAAAACGTCCCAGGGCCAGGGGCCATATGCATCAAAGTACTTAAAGTAATAGTTGAAAACATTTTCCATTCGGGACAATCTGCAAACATTTGACGCAGGCTGCAGAAAAGAAGATCAAACGACGTAATCCTTGATCCTGTTTTATGCAACCTTGCTCCTTGGGCTCGCTATAGAAATCAAACATGTACAAGATCTGTTAAATCCCACGTTTTTACCGTGATGCAAGTTTGTCACAGGCAATTGACATCTCATTTCATTGTGCTTTAAAATCACGTCTGTTTAAACTTAAAAAAAACACCTGACTTAAAAATCCTGACTGACCCAGGTGTTTTTGAACCCTTTGATTAGCCATGACGTTATGCCTGTCGGATTGTTTAATCTATGCTGATATAATCCTAGGGATCGCTCCATTTTGAAACATCACTGCGATCTATTGCATGGCAGCACGGAGGCTCTAAAATTAAAATGTTTTGAGTTGTCCAGTACTTTGAAAATTAAAAAGAGTGAAGTTAAAATACTTTAAATGAATAAATTCAAAGCAAATCAAATATGGACCTACCCGTTGTTTATTTAACCCATAAATACACTATCGAAAGAAAGAAACGCCATAAATTATCAACGAGGAAAGTTTAAAAAGTGTCAGTGAATCAGAAAAGCATAAATTTATTAATAGTATTTTTGACATCTCCACCGGCTCTTGTGTTGTTGAGGTTAATTGATTTACCTGGAAGAGATGCAACTGTACTATTTTTGTGCATTGAATTTTGTTTCGTTTCAGGAAGTTTCAGCCGTCGGAACGGCACTTGCTACACACACGGCATCGAATACAACTGGTAGGAAGGACTTCATTTGCATAGCATGAACCTGAATTATCTTAGTGACGTATACATTGTAAACTGTACCGGGAAAGTGTTTTTAGCCCAGTTTCTCTAAAAAATTCATGACATCTGAACACTTATCAAAGTCACTTTAGTGGAAGGCAAGTTTTTCAGAAGTATACTCGGAAGATTACCAGCCGGACCTACAGTAGAAACATGGTGATCACCGAATTGAATATGACAAGCAGGGATTTTTCGCAGGCAGCGCAAACAAATGTCGTTCCTACCGAAATCAATCCGGTGTACCTTGCGCCCCAGCGCACTGGAGCGCTTTTTGAATGGAAACCTTGAATTCAGTACCATTATACATGTACAACATTTCAATCTCACCTGCCATTTTCTTTGACTGTAGTTCTTCACTAATTGCACGGATTCGCCATTTTGCCTCAAAACGAGGTGCTGTGTGTAAACTACACTACAGTAATGGTTTGCCATGTTTGGAAACCCTCGCTTTTACGTTTGAGTTGTTATAAGAGGCCTCGTTTAGTAAGCAACAATCATGTTTGCAGCGCCACCTAAATGTGAAACTAGTGAATTTTACCTGGACATGCTGGTACACTCCCGAGCATACTCAAAAACACTTGCACCTTTGTCTCTCGTGGTTTTTGCAAGGTCTTGGTGTAGCTTGCTTGTTTCACTTGAGACTTTGTTTCTGGAACGCCCTCCTGGTCGACCTGCCTGCGCTTCAAAGACGAAGACATCGTGAAACTGAAAGATGGTGAGGCAATTCTATACATTATATTCGAAACACGTGAAAACATGTGCTTTGATCCGTACTGCTTAGTACCGCCAAATCTCATGCCAACTCTTGACAGCAAGCCCTAACAATCACCCAAGTTTGGATTGCCAGCCCACATGGCTATGTAATAGACGGTAAGCTGACTGCTGAAGGGCTGAAATATCCAATAGAGGTTATCAACGTATTTTTAATTATCTATGCCAACAGCAATCTGCAGCCATGTTTAAGTCAGTATCTTGATAAATTTCACCAATAAGGACAAGGTTTCAAGTACAAAGTAGTCGAACTTTGTGCAGTGATGACTTTCCAATAACCAGAAATAAGTGTGGTGTAGACGTAATTGTATAACGTAAGGCACCACGGTAAGGCATGCACATTTCAGGCCAGAGAAGTTTTATATTAATTATAGTCCATAACCACGTTTTGAGCACAAAGAATGGTACACGCATTTATGTTTCGACTGAACATCAATTTAATGAACGACCGTTAGTAAGGCAAAACTACATTCTGGCAGTAATCTGAAACGGGATTGTATTATTTAAGTCCAAGAAGCACACGTTGTTAACCCTTATTACATGGTTAGAGGATGTTATCATGATCCAAGAAGTACCTACCCTATAACTAATATGCAATCTAATCGAATAAAGCTTAAACAAGCGCGTCATTCACGATTCGCACCCGATGAACACACCGCCATTTCGAACTTACCGCGAATCCGGAAGAACCCAGGCTAAGAAAACGCCGTCAATGCGCCTGGAGTAGTGCATGTTACCAGTCTGCAAACGGGGATAAAATAATCGGCAGCGCGCCTTCATTTTAATAAAATCAAAATACGGACAATTTCTATCGAATTTGCTGAGGAAATGTGGCGAATAAATTTTGACAGAAATTATTTTGCCGAACTGGGAACCGCAGCCTATCGGACCTGGTGATTATCGAGACAAGACACTGGCGAACTGCAAAGGCATTTTGCAAGCTGTTTTGTCGAAGTATAATGCTCAAATCATAAATGCCGTATACATCCAAAGGTGGTTAGTCCTGTGTCACACTGCCACGGCAGCCCTTAGCTAGCCTCAGTGCCAGCTACCAGTATGAAGACTATCGTCAAAATACAGCTTGTTAGTAGGCCTATACAGCTTTGCGCCAAAGCTACCATTTGACCTACCTGGTCGCTGGCCACAGCTCTTGCTCAAACGAGGTTTATTTAGAACTTGGGGTCTTCTGGCGAACTGTGCAAAGTTGTTGACTTTCAACAGAGATTTTCGCAGACTTTGTTTGAGCTCACCAAGCCTAAAAATGGGGGCTGGAATTATTGGGAATGTCAACCTTTTACTGTAACATTCACTGGGTATGTTCAGAGCTATGAATTGCAGACGCTAAATTTTGGTGCTTGCTGTCTTCTAGTGGATATTTGTCTTGTTTCCTACTTTTTTCGGAGTCCGTGCTTCTCTGACTGAGACAGAACTTTTTCCATTTCTCCAAACATGGGGCTTGTTCGAGCACATAAGTATGACAAGTCCAATACAAAACATCACTTTTATTCATTAAGCCAAAATTATTCAACCTTTTACCATAACAAGTAACTCAAAATGGACAATACTTTACAGCATTTAAGCATTACAATCACTATTCTACAGCAAAAGTCCCCATGATATGAAAGTGGACATACATGTAACTATTACCATGGTGACCGGATAGTGGTTCCTTACACCACAATTTGACAAGCATGATTTAAAAAAATAAGAAGTTGCAAAGAACAAGAATTGAAGACTTGAAGCTTCACAATCCAACATAGCTTATTTCTCAAATTAAGATTCTTCATATCGTTGACTTGATAACCTGAATAAAGAAGCAATAAGTTACAAAACATGACTTGAAAGCAATTTAGTCTCAAAATTTAGAAGAATATGAATCATTTTGCGACACCTTACCAAGCCTTGAATAGCAGTTGACAGTTAAACAAAAACATTTCAAAATTATTTCAACTATTTATAAGCTGAGTGTATGATCACCGGAATGGGAAATTCACAGTAAAATAATTCGAATATAGCTTATATTTTTTGCACAAAAACACGAAAATTGAACAACGTTCCTTTTTTTGTATCAACTTTAAATCTTCACAAATTACAAAGTAACAGGTTTGAAATGCCTTCCAGTTCACCAGAAGTTGCCAGGTTGTCTTTGCCGCCACAAATGAGTCCAACGGGAATTGTGAGCACATTCATCACTTAATAAGTAACAACTGCGAAGCTGAAATTTGGTGAAAACCGTTGAATCGTGCAAAATAGTGAGTAAAAATATGTTTCACTAAATTTCATCGTTAATTGTAAGCGAAAACAATTTACAAACAGTTTTAAACTCGTAACCTATCCCGCTGTCCTCCAATATGGCCGACGCGATCCAAACAAAGAGACCCAAATTTCGCCACAAAAATTGCAATAACTTTACACTGCTTGCCCGATTTTAATATGTTTTCGATTTTTACTAAGTAGAATGCACTACCTTTCCGATGATAGCAAAATACTTTGTCAAAACGAAAAAACAAAAAGTGCAAAGCGAAAAAATTGGTTCTACTCATACTGGTTCCTAGGTTCGACAGCCCTACGTAAGGAACTAAACACCAATGCTATTTAAACATATTAAGTACGCGTAACACTAAAAAAAATTCAACGACCACTAACTACAAACCAAAAATACACTACATATGCAAGCGAATCAAGAGATATTACTAATAAAACAAAATAATGACTTTTCGAGCAAGCGATAGCACATTCAGTTACAAGGAAAGCGTTCAGGGCAAGTTCCTGAACTGACGAGCCGGGAAAGTTGGTACGGATATTAACGATGACAGCCGGTGAATATACGCTCACAGAGAAGGGTCAAATACTGTTAAAAATCGCTTTTGGCACGAAAGGCGAAAAGAATATAAAGAAAGGGATTCGAACTTATATTTTTATTTAGTGAGTGTTTTTGGATACTGGATCCACATTAACAATTTGAGATAAGGACTTTAACTGTAAGCAATAATTTCTCCACACAGTCTGTTTACTTAGCAAAATATCTCCAAATTTTAACATAGATATTTTAACTCCTGAACCTAGAAAGAGCTTCATTTTTGAAATTATACTAAGCTGCTATTATTTGGCAGTGTATCAAAAATACGCATTTGTAGCGACACTTTTGCGCTAATAACAACGCTACTTTTTGTTTAATGCAGAATGTTCAAGACAACGAGTCTCTGCGGCTATGTTACAGTTTTCTAAGTTACCCTCTCGTGCCCATATCAATCAGCGTTTTGAGTTTTTTTTCATCAAAACATCAAAAGTCTTTTAGTTGATATTTCCTCATTCTTAATTGTAAAGCTTTAAAGCAAATCTTAACCCAATTTGGAGATCAATGGATAAAGCACGGTGTGTGAAGGTGTCATATCAATATTTACGAACATATGGCGACGTTAGATAAAAAAGGACACATTTCTAGAGTACTGCTAGACCTTAAAGAGGGATGGAACTCTAAAACTGCAAGAATTCCTGCGCATTGCCGAATGCGCTCAAAGAAGTCGGACTGACTCGCTTAAATCGGAATTGTTTTTTTTTAAATTTCAAAGATCAAAGGTCACATTTCCTTACAAGGGCAATTTTTGGAGACTACAGTACGGCACTTCGGTGGCCGGGCTATGGAAATCAAAGGCACGTGCATGTTACTGAAATTGAGGTGATTGATGCATTAGTCTGAATTCAAGAGTTGTGTTTGAAACTTAAACGTGCGTGGATGTTTTATCGAATTACATTTTAACTGTCACCAAGGCCCATTGGTTAGTGGACTTATGAAGCGCTTTGTCTTTTGCCGCTGAAATCTCGGATCAGTTTTGCCAGACCGATGAAGAAAGTACAATTACATTAACTAAAATGTTTTCTTCTTTAACTTATTATTTTATAGAGTGAGTTCATGAGCTAAAATATGCAGTCTTTCAGGGGAGTGAGGGCATTTATTGCTGGCTGCGTTTCCTTTATAAACAAATTTGAACAGCAAACAGGAATCAAAATGTGAATCAAGAAACAATATAACAACAGTTACACACTTAAGCGGTATAAATGCGTGTTAAAAAAAACATGGCCGTCGTTCGTCACCGGATTTATATGGTATTCCAGTCACAGAAAATGCTAGACGATTTTCCAATTTCGGCCGAGATGCAAACAACATTGTGTTCACTAGACGTGCACATTTATATAAAGCAGAGAAAAATATTGTAACACGTTTGGTATTCCCTTATCTGATATTATATATTTTTAACTGTTTCATTTGGAATAAACACTTGAGCTACATGTAAGGATTTTAAATAAAAATGGTATGGTTAGCAAAGAGAGTACGTCCTGTGGTTTAACCGCCACCGGCCTCGCAAAGGGAAAAGACGCACTTGAGACAGTCGAAATATTTTTGATTGAAAAAAATCCAAACAATTGTCTTAGTCTCATCCCCGTAATTCTCTTCAACTTTGTGGATTACGTTAAAGAGCGATGTGTGGAAATTAAAATAAAATAAAATTAAAAATCGCCGTCAAAATGTATTGCTGTTATTGTATCTTGTGTCTTCTGTTTTTCAGAAAAAAATAACAAGTGCCATGACATCCAGGGCCAATAACTAAATCAGGGAATGTGCAAACTAGTAAAAACGTCTATCAATACCATTAACATTCCTAATTCATGTGTCAATATATTTTCAGAAGCACGGAGAGACCGAGCAGAACTTCATTACGTGCTACTACTGAAGGTTGCTGGCGGAATCATTGACCGTGATTTTGAAAGTCTAAAGACCTTCTGTGGTGTTTGGATTGAGTAAGAAAAACAACATTTCATTTTTACGAGTGCAAATAATCTAGTCAGAGTGTATCAAAACATTTTAAAGTTATCCTCACCACTTCTTCGGCTGGTCCAGATCCGAAAATTTCAAATTGAAAGAAAAGGCTTATGTAGCAGTTGATTGAGTCAAGAAACAGCCGCAGAGATCCACCCGGATCACAGAATAAACTTGGATTACACGTGATAGCCTGTGTTACCTTACTATTCCATTTTTCGTAGGTGTAAAAATATAATCTCCTCTATTGCTCTAAACGAAATGTGAGAACAAAATAGTTGCATTGTCAAAGTAGGTCTCCATGTGTACCTTTTAAATATCTCAATCACGAAATTTTGTCTTCGAGAGGAGTAACCGAGAAACCTTTACATGGCATTCCTGGCTCCATCTATTGCTGAAATGATGCACTTTTGTATATGCGTCAGTTAGGCTGACGGTATTAAGTTTATGCCAGACCTTAACGACTTGTCGGCATATTTAGTAAATATATACAAACTCAACCTTATCACTTAATGAATGTTAAAATTTTCTTAAAGTAGAATCTCTTGAGTTGTGACCATATACTAATACGTTATTAATTGGGTCAGATGACCTTGAGAATTTATAAAAATATCAAAAAATTGTACATCCCTAACAAAACAACAGTGTCAATCATATTCTCTTGATGGATGTTTGTGAAAGTTTGCAGATATATTGGTATCACGGGTTCGAATTCTTTTCCGAATTTTTTGGCGGATCCGATTAGCCGGTTGCTTGTCCCTTAAGGGCGATTTTTTTGTTAGGTTTCCCCTGTACGTTTGGATTTCCAAATGAAAATTGATAACACTTGGCAATTAGGTTCAAGTGAATTTTAAGAATACGACGCTGCCTTCTTATTTTGCTGTGGAATATTCCCGTAGTTATATTCTACAGCACATAATGGACGTCTGCATTTTTAAAGCTGCAATCCGCTTTTCTATGGGCCAATCAAATTTAAAGATGATTCCGAAGATATTTGTGTTCCTTATGGGGAGCAGCCGATTGACAGTCTTTTTGGATAGTTCTCCACTACACTCTGGCACACCTCAGTGCTATTTTGTTTTCTGGTTTTCCTCCGTATCTTCAGAATACTGAGGTGGATGGTCATGACATTTACCATACACGTTTCTACTAAAGAAGCTATGACATCATCTCATTATGGAGTAGAGTCGAGGTATTTTACGACACCTAGTGGCCATTTTCTTTAATTTCTAGTCTGTTTACTGGCGTACATTGTACGCCTCTGTATTGCCGCTACTCTGACCAATATTGTAGAAACTGGCATATGTAATACTTGAACGGCACAGCTAAAAGTGACAATATCTGATCCTAAACGTTTTGCAAGATATTTATTGAATCTTTCTGATGTATTTATATGATCGTTATAATAGATGACGAGCATTTTCAGAACGATTCGATCACCGTAGTTTTTTACCCATTTCTTCACGGGTTATCATAAAACAGGGCAAATGAGTTTGTATTAAAGAGACATTAACACATTTCTAAATGAATTCAATTGATAGTATGCCACCTAGTGGTCATTCTTGTTACCACCAGACTGTTTCGGCATCTCCCGATCTATTGGATTAACCAGTTGTTAACATAATTATTAAAACTGGCATACAGATTCCTATTTGGACCGTGGATGATTTTAGACTGTGTCCGACTAATGTGGTGCCCAGTTGTCACAGTTATATTTTGATTCACTCTGAGGTTCAATAATAGTTCTTTAGAAGATCATCATTAAACTTGCAGCAGTATCTACAGGAAAAAGTAGGAGTGGTTTGCAATGTGGCTCAAACTCCACTAGTCTCGAGTCACCAAGTTGCAATTTTGTTATTTCTGTGGTTTTGCCTTGAAATCGCTCACCGTTGTTCCTGAAATTCTGCGAATAATTTACTATCACGTACACAAAACATGGAGCATGCTTCGGTTGGATTTCACCTGTATTGGCCCATAGTTGCGTTTCTGTGTTTGTTATGCCCTTCATGTTTGTAGTCTTTCTTCCTCGCTCTTATTTCTTAGAGGATCAAACAGAATAGCAGGTATGCGACTGTTGAAGAGGACATTCCTGACCTACTTCGTACCCCTTGGAGGCGTTAGTTATGATTACTAGCGTCGGTCTATTTCCTGATGGTGTTTGAAATAATGACCCTCTGTGGTTTGCACGGAATGCACTGCACACAGTGGGCGTGCAGATCAACGCTCCATGGTGCTTTTGTCAGTCCAGTGCTGCCAGGAATACCCTTGACACGTCACTGGTCCTTTTCTTGTTGTTGGAGATCTCATGGGTTGGAATCTAAACGTTCGAGTACTCAAAATAAGTTTTTAAAAATGCATTTTCTGTTTTCCTTTTGTGTGAACTCCGGCAAAGTAAATGTCTATTATGCTGTATCTAAGTTCAGTGCCATTTGAGATTTCACATCTGATCAGCCCTAGATTGGAGCAAAAACCTCGCAAGAAAACTTTCAAAGGTCATTAAGTGCAAACTCGCCTGCTTCGTGTCGTGAAAGCTTTCGGGTATTCTTGTGTGCAATCTTTACTCAGAGTTATTTGAGCAGCCGAGATTTTAGATTGAAGTGTTCGTGAAATTCAATGTTTTTTTTGTTTTCAGAAAAGCAAGACTGCAGAACATAACAAACACTTTGGAACTTCTCAACCAGCTAGAGAGTCAAGCGGTCATTGCGGTTGGGGATTATAAGAAGTTAATCGATATGCTGGGCCTGCTCAATCTGAACGAGATTAAGGGACAAGTGGAAAAACTGGCACGTGATATAAGTGCACTTGGTATGAGAGATTATGTTGACCTTCTTCCCATGAACACTCAGCTGCCACTTGTATAGATGTACTGGCTGTATGTGAAGAGCTATGTTATTATGGTTTTGAAAAAGAAGTAATGCCAGTTGCTAAAGATGCTGTTTCTCATCATTTTATTTGAGATATCAACATCTAGTGACTTACATGAGAACTGTGTGTACAACTACGATAAGTTTAGAGAAAAACACCACAACTGATGCATTTGCGAACAGAAGTGAACATCTATAAAAACCTGTAGTAATTCCAATCATTACGTAGTTGTTATCTGATAGTGAAATAAACAAATACTAAAAACAGTGCCTTGTTTCATTAGGGTGCTCATGAAATATTATCATTCACCTAACAAGTATTTCTCTTAATTAAAATGGTCACCGGTTCTGGGATGGTTTCCGATACACCAAAGGAGCCATAGTTGTTTGTGAATTAGAAAATCATTACCATATTTACAATTTATTGAGACTACTCATATTTAAGCTTTCTTTGAAATGCATATAAACAAAATCTGTGTAGGTATAAGTATGTATGCGTGACTGCGTCTAATATATCCTACAGCTGAGATATACCGGTTATAAATGCTAAGTCTGCGTTAGGCAACAGTTGAGTTAATAAATCCATTTTGCTAAACGTGTTGTTCAACTTTTCAGGTGTATAAATTTCCCAACCACTGGCATCAGTCCCAGCGTCACCTAACGTTCTCTGAGTTGCTCTGATCAGTGGACAACGACCATACAGTGGACGATCAACGTCACACGTGACATCACGCTGCCCCTTGAAATCCCGATCGAATACAGAACGTTCAAGTCAGTGACAATGAACTCCACATGAATCTGCGCCTAAAAACCTGTTCGTATCTAGCTGAAATGTTTTGAAGCTGAATATGATGCAGCTCCTTCAACCTTCCACTGATGTTTACAGCGCGGTGATAATCAATTAGTACCGTTTTTCATTCAGTTGCACATGTATTTTAGTTGAAGTGCATAGTAGGATCTCGATTTACTGTCTCAAATGTACACTTCTCAAATCCACTTTGCCATCGTTTAAAAGGCTCCAATGAGTTGAATCCTTCCACAGTATTCATTGAGTTAAACTCCTCCACAATATTCACGAAAGGCTCCAGAGAGTTGAACCTTTCCACAAAGGCACCGTATATGATTAAATCCATGAAAGACTTAAAGGATTTGATTACTTCCACAATGTCTAAGTTCATTAATATCACAATTCGTTGATCATCTCAGGTGTATAACATTTTGCAACTTCCAAAACCAACCGGACATTGCTATTTCTCATGAATACTCCGTTATGGTGCCGGATTTGTACGTTATTACTGTCGTTATTAATCTCCATTTTCAGGGGACTAGAGTAGTTCTAAATATTTGTTCTAAAAACAAAATGTTTTCCGTTGTGCGAATGTCCAGCTCAATATTAAGGAACTGCAGTTATACATGTATATCTAAAAGGGCTAAACATTTGCCCCATCATTATTCATAAAATATATTTAAATGGCTTAAATGTTGTAATATGGGTAAATTGTACAGTCCAGCCCATGGACTACCCTAACCCCAGCTGCGCCCTCTATTGTAAGACGTTTAACAAATAGTAGTTGAATGTAAACTTAAAAACAATAACGATCAGGATTTTCTGCTCGCAATAATTCAAGCAGAGACCACGGAGAGTGGCATTTGAGGGTATTGCAGAATATTTTGACCTCAGTTCTGTTAAAACGATCTAATCTAGTCCGCCAACGTGCACTCTACTTAGTGGAAGCAGAGCTTGGGACATATGGTGAACATATATTATATTTTTCTTCTTAAATATTTTTGTTTTACCGTCTGTTACCTGTTAGCCCTTTTTCGTTTTTGCGTCGCTGTGCAGGGTTGCTGTATCACTCCGCGCACGCATATTTCCACAACCATTTTGATGATCAATAATTGTAATGTTTAACCAACTTACTACCTCTTACAGTCTTATTTTTAACATATTTGTTGAACAGCATTTCAACTATTGTAAATGTATTAATAATGATAATGATTTATCATTATTTGTTAATCTCTACTTTTACTCAGTCGTAATAAATGATTCATTTTGCCTACTTCCAGTCTCAGGTTCATGGATAAAATGGATACAACATAAACTGCCGGCTTTAACAACTTCACGTCAGGCAGATGTCCCTGCGTACACCCATAACAGACCCAACACTCAGTCCGAAGGGTATCGATTATGTGGTGGGTTGCATCTATGTACAATGTAGGAATGTTAAGTGACTTGTTAACAGTACGGCTAAACGCCGCGAAGCTGACAAACTGCCACATTGATCAAACCTACAGGCTGTAAGCTGTCGGCGGGCGGTAAACAATACAGCACATCACCTTTTTAATACTAGTTCCAGATTTGTCATTAGCATAACAAAACAGCATTTGTTTGTTTTCAAACGTTTAAAGTTCAGTCACAATTATTTGTTTTCTTGTGACAAGTTCAGCGTGACCTCCGGTCTCTAATCACGTAGTTTATTCATGTTTTGATCTTCTTCAGCAGATATGGAAGGCATAAATTGTTGTTTATCTACCAAAATAAGACTAAAAAGTTGTGAAGGGAAACCTGATAACGTTTATTTATGACGTTTTACCAATAATCATCTACACATGACAACTATTTTGTTGATGACGCAATGAATAATTGGATGCTGAGTCTGACACCAGTGAAGCGTAGGGAGAGTTTGTTCAAGTCAGAATGTGTATTCAAATAACTGATACATAAGTTATTCTCAGATTTACGACTTCACTTAAGATTATGTAGGACCTAATTGAAGACAGTTATTTGAAAGTCAATTACAAGAATATTTACGTCGCGTCAACCAGTAAATACGTATAATTTCTGAAAAAAGAACGATAAAGGATTATAAAAATGCATTTGATACTTACGAGTCATTGTTATCATATCACGGATACTAGTTTTACATGTAAGTCACCTCTTCATGTTTAATGAAGGTACATTCATATCAAAAATACCTTCGATTTTAATGAAACATTTTACTAAAAACTTGCAGATGCCTCTCCCAAACGTTGTTATTAATTCGGTTAGTTATATAGTTAAGTTTCAATCCCCAAATTAACTTTTAAAATGTAATGCCAGTTAAGGCGTTTTTTAAAAACAGTGGACGTGTTTGTCTATCTAACATTTCAGTAAACTTATGAAAATAGAAATACAAAGGGAGTATTTGAGTTTGACTGCAAATTTATAATAAAAAAACAGCGAACCGTTTTCGAAAGCTCGAGCTCCTGAGTTCAGATGAAGTTGATGTGCACAAAATAGTGATGAATACAAATTGCGACGTTTCTATTAGCCTTGAATAACCAAAATAGAAGGCGATAACGTGTACATGTGCTGAAAAACAAAAATAATTTTTTATTGCACGATATCAAAATGTTCAAACCTAACACTACTTCTAACAATCAATTTCACGATGATGGCACTTTCTTAAACTTTGTCTGTGCAATAACTGCATAAAACGATCCCCAAGATATATATACATAGTCGTAACAGCGGTACGATATTAGCGCACTGGCTTAAAATGCCATTTTCACGTGCTGATGAATCTGACATCATGAAACCAACCACAAAATGAAAACTAGAAATACTGCGCGCGAGATGGATACAGCGAAACGTCAAACTGCTGATGAAACTCACGGATTTTGTGGAGATATACTTTTTTCACAGCTCGCTGTATTCGCCAACACTAACTCAAACACGGTCACAGCGACTCTATTTTGGTGCATCCATTCTCAACGGCCGTATGCACGCAGATACACAATTCTTTCAGGTCAAAATTACGATTTCCTTCTTTTTCCATGGCATCTATGGACACATCTTTGATGGAATATTATGGCGACTCTCTGAATGAAAGGACTTTCAGTGCAAACAGAAGTGCTCTAGACACGGAGGGAGATTAAAATTCAGTGACCCCTTTGACATTTTTAACTTCAAGCGGGTTTGGGACTCGTGTTTTTATGTCATAAATGTTTTCAGGCAAGATGACAATTCTCAAACGAAGATGTAGAACTTATTTTGTAATAAAAAAACTGTTCTTACTGATGTGTGAGATCTGACTGATAAAGGAGATATTCCAAAGTACACAGGTACCAGGAAGAACAACAAACTTTGCACATTTAACGTAATTTCAGTGGTTTCAAATGTAATTTTAAGGGGAATTTCAAGCCGTCAACAATCCAAGTATTGTATTTTGGCTTCACCTAAAATAACATAATTTCCGCCCCCGAATACTTCATATTTGTGGTACAGAAGTGCTTTAAGTGTGACAAGTTTACTCTACAATAACACCGTTTCCTTGGAATTTCCCAAAGGTTCAGTTTCACATGCATAACGCTAGTTATAACCCATCAACTGCGGTTCCTGTTGCACGGTCTTCATTATCCAACTTACCGAACCAAGTGAACCCGACGATGAGCTTTATTCCTTGCAGATGCAACGAACTATCAGAGACACAGAGGTGAAAATAGATCAGAAATTAACGCAGATGGCATAAGTCGTTATATGCTGTCACTTTACTTTTTGTTTTCTATGTGGAAACATTATAACGATGAAATAATCCTGGAAATTGGTAAAAATATAAGTTGATGTCGGGTCTTTCGAAATGACCTCCAACACAATCGGTGAGAAGTACTAAAATATTCTGAGAAATCTAAAACATTAAAACTTCTTATTGAAAATAGCGATGCAAAATTCCTTTTCTTAACTGTGATGGGTCTACAGTAAGTCTAGATGATGAACAAACCATCAAACAGACATTAATCCTAGAGGATGAACAAACCATGCGACAGACAGTAAATATAGAGGTTGACCAAACCGGCTGCAGGCAGTAAATGTAGATGACCAAACCCTGCCACAGACAGCAAATCTAGAGTACGAAAAGCCCTGGGACAGACAGTAAATCTAGAGGATGACCAAACCCTGCGAAAGGCAGTGAATCTATAGGATGACCAAACCCTGCCAAAGTCAGTAAATCTAGAGTATGACCAAACCTGCTGCAGGCAGTAAATCTAGGAGATGACCAAACCCTGCGACAGAGAGTAATCCTAGAGAATGTGAACACCCTGCGACAGACAGTGTCGGCAACATGTAACCTGGATTGGGACTTCAAAACCTAATGTGCACGTGGATGACGGAGGGTAGGGTGAACTTAAGTCCACTCAGGGATATGTCCTCTTCCAAGTTAATTTATGTTAATGTCTTGAAGAGTTTTTCATAACTGTCACTGTCCACAGAGTGCGTGCCTCGTGAACGAAGCCAGCTGTCTTTCAGAGTTGCCGAGCGCGAAGACACAGATTGCGAGAGTGGGCGGCAATCAGGCACAGATCGGTTTGGGGATTAGTGTCGGGGAGGGAAATTAGGGGCACAGGACCTGGGGCGGATATATGGTGGCGACCGCGATAGATCAGATGGCATTGTTCCGTATACGTCTTCTATGGGAATAATCCCACCCCTGATCAAGGTAAAGCAGGTGTTTTGGCAATCAGGTACGGAGGCGGAGGTGTTAGAACTAATATGAATGTTAACATTACTAAATGTTCTTGTGATGAATATGATTTTGTATCAGTGACGTGTATTCAGCTGAGCATCCGTCAGAGGGCACAACCACCAATACAATGAAGCGAGACACATTGAAGATTCGGAAGATAGATTATGCAATTTAATTCAAACGCCACTTTCGAACTAACGCAAGTCTTCAACTTTCGATTAACAAGTTTCTGATTACAGGTAATCCTCGCAATGGAATGTAACCAACTTAGAATAGCGCACATGGGTGCAATGGAAGCAAACACATTCATTCATTCATTCAGTGATAATTCTTGATCCTACACTGAGTACAGTGGTTTGGCGACATTATATTTATATGTAAAGCATTTACTTGTATGATTTTAGAAAACATGGAATTCTAAATCCCTACGTCACTTAGTACTAATCCCATACGCGTTGAATCTATCGAAGAAAATACGACCATTTAAAGTTTTCCGTATTCACCTCCCGCACTTCTTCAACAGTGACCTCTGAAATGGAAAGTTCAAAAGGTAGGTCAATGTTGAATCGACGTCTTCAGTCGGATCGATCATCAAATTTTCCGAATTTAAAGTAATAATGTTGCGGCAGTGTAACTGACACTCGAAATGTAACCAGGCCCTTAACGTAAAATCTGGAACAAAGCTGCTAATTGTAATCATTCATGTCTCAGTTTTCAATTGCTGAAAACTGTATCGTCTGCAACTCAGGCGCCGATTCATAGGAAGCTACAATATCAAATATTATTGTTTTTAACTATCTCCAGATGTTACAAGTTCACTGCAAAGTTGGCGTTGTTTTCATCTGTGTTACTTCTTTTCAAGAAATAATTCGTTACTTTTAAATCTCATTCTTTTACAAGAGAAAACATACAACCTACCGCGCAAGTACATACATATAGGATCCGCCATGCGAACAGTCTGGGTGAAGTATTTAAAAAATCTGCCGAAAAATGTAAGAAACTTAGGAATTTGAAGTGTATGGGATAATTAGGTCTCGGTTGATGAACGGATTATGTCTAGCGGGATATTACTTCATGTAGGCCACTCTCGGTACGTTTTGTGTATTTATATGAAAAGTATTTATTTATATGATTTTAGAAAACATGGAATTCTAAATCTCTACGTCACTCAGCAACATTTTATAGTGTTGAATCAAGGCACTCTTGACAGAAATGACATTATTGCTCAACAGGAAATGTTTGGAAATGCATGCCGTGAATGAATTATGATTAGTTTTTACATGAACACAATGACACTTTCAAAACAAGTACCGTACTCGTCCGGGTTACCGCCCATGTTCGGCTAGGACGTTTCTGGGAAGTCACATTTTGTGTGATAACCACATCGCTTCCAAATTAGCATGCTGTTTTGCACACGCAAAGTCGGTAGAGCTGCTTTTCAAGTTACATTTGTATACATATGTATGTGAATGTATTGTTGTGAACAACCACTGGTTGTATTGTTACATTGTCTGTACACAGCTGGTGTAGTGGGCACAATGAGAACATGTACATGTAGGCTTGGTTTATTGTGTTGTGTAGCTTAGCAACATTTTTGTCTGAGTGCCTTTAATAAACCTCTCACCACAAAATACATGCAACTGTGTATTTTTTAATTTTAATTGTCAGGCTTGCTTCGATCCTAAAATTAGTAATAATACTTTTGTTCAAATTTTGAGATACTATTTTCAGTACGACCATTTGCAACTGTGGATAGAAGAGAAGAAGGATTAAATACACAAAGATACATGGTTGTGCTCCACGGCCAACTGCAATCATCAACTGAGCGCTGTGCTTCCTCAAGATTTCGGCCCATTAAGTTCAAAATCTCTCCACACGGTAAGACCGCAACAGCTGGTCGATGTAGTTGTGTTGCAGTTAACCATAAAATCCTACTACATTTTAATAAATATCGGACACGTACTTACATGTACACGTTGGCATAATCCATGTGCTGCCCTCCACATCCTTCTATCCGCACACTCTGACCACTTTCCTGGGCCCGGTCTCCAATCTCCGTACTCAGACTCATACTCATACTCGAGATTTCATACTAAAAATCGTGCTCACTGGAGTCGTACTCAAAAAAGGGTATCTAATGTCGTATTTCCAGTAGACTCTAAACGTACTCAAATCTGACACTCATACTCGAGTTGCTGTGGAACTCTTTATGATGTGAAATGCAAAATCACGCAAAGCCGCGCTTTTTCATCGCTCCCTATTGGAATAGACCACCCCAAGATCGTCTGCTGTCGCTACAACTACAAGAGTATGTCTATAACGTGGAATTCTGAGTGTTCTGTAACTGTTATTCATTTTTTAGTTTCAATAAATATTCTTATGCCATTTCTCTGATACATTTGGCAATTACTAAGCTTTACTTCTTGAGTTCCTCACCCAGTCCCGAAAATGTCTTAAGAAATTTGTAACAGCTTATCACATCACATCTCTGTTGCTAATTTAGTCTTGACACAAAACCCATTGCTGTGTAGGCCTACGCTGATGTCAAACTTTGATACTGTATCTTTGTATTTTACCGGGATGTATCAAGTGAGTTGACATTTGGCACGTGAGTTAAAAAACAATACTTGTGCAGGCATTCAGAGTTCACCAGTGGCAGTGAACGGGACGAGACGTCTACTTAGAAATCGGCAAACAAAATCTGGAATTCCATTTGGGGATTGAGGAATTATAGATGACTAAGTTATGATGAGAAATGTACCTGACAGGGAAGCGAACTTTTTTTAACTTCCCTCCCCTCCTCGTCTTTTGGAAACCCTACAAAACGTAGGCACACATACCGAAATAAGGGCAGCACAAACTTCTCACACGACTTTTCCCACAACTGCTTTCGACGCTTGTTATGACTCGCCGACAAGGGATTACAATGCGCCTGTTGCCAGGAATTGTAGAGGTAGAATGGCGGCCATAACATACAGTGATAATAAGGTGAAGAATAAGAAGATTTAAGACGAAAACTATTATCTCTGAACTGAAGTTGAAGTGCTGAGATACGGTAAGAGGATTTATTTTTTTAGATTTGCTGTGTTTCTTGGTTCCCTTTCGATATTTTGTTCTCTGGCTCGTATTTATTTTCGAGTACGATTTCAAGCACACTGCCATACCAAACTTGAAATTTGAGCATAGACTCCAAATTTTTACTCAAAATCGTACTCGAAATATAGATGAGATACACTTCAGTTCGAGTACACTCGAAAACTGAGTACGTGCTCGAAATTTCGAGTACAGATTTTTCGAGTATGACATTGAATACACCAAAGCTGAGTCTGTACTCGAATTGAGTATGAAGTGTGAGTTTGAGCATGATTCGAGTCTGAGTACGGAGATTGGAGACCGGGTCCGGGCCCTGGAATGATTCACACCAGCGACCAGTTCACAGCTGTTTTCTTTACCTTGGATTTATGCTGCTAGTTCTGCATAGTGTAACATCTTACGCTCATGGGGTTCACCGAAACTTCTTTCCATGCAACAGATAGTTCACAAAGTCTAATGGAAACGAAAGACGAAACCAAATGTATAGAGAAAACGTTTAAAGAAATAAAACTAAAGATAAATTTGTTATCAACCAATTGGCAGAATTATCCAGTCTCCAGCTACAAGATGTTTACAAAAGCGGTAATTTTCGCTAAGCTGAAGGTAACCTTCCATAGTATTATTAGGAACGAATGCTACAGTAGTTTTGGGACCGAATTTTAGGAAAATGTAAATATTTCTAACTGCGTTGTCTTCGAACTTGAATGAAGTGAAAGTAAATAATGCTTTTTACTTGAGGTCGTTTTTTTAAATTTATCAAGGAAATTAAAATTTTCACAGCAGTGTATTTCTTCCCTGGAAGATATGAACCGTCCAATGATTTTAAACCATCTGAGGTCAGGTATTAAATATTTGTTTCCGAAGTACTTTGTAAGATTAAGTAATTTTTTTTTAAACTTTGGATCGAATCTTTTGCAAGACTCGACACTGTTTACACATGAGGTAACTTTTATTATTCTACTTCATCTTTTCCATCTTAAAGCATCGAGAGCTTTTGGAGACTTAAAATTTTAATTACGCATACATGTATACATTCTACATCTTTTTGAACTATTTAACTTAGCAAAACTTTATTTTTTCATTGTAGGAGATGCACCATAGATTTATAATCGTCAAGCCCCCACGAACGGGATTAAAAGTTAAGTTCAAAGAATGTGGAAATCACATTTCAACTTTTAGAAATTCCCTCCGGGATGCCATACCGGTGAAGAATGTTTTCAAATTGTCCGTTTCTACAATCAGGAACTGATCGCCTGGCAACTAATGAGCAATTTAACAACTTACTAGCTTTCTTCAAATATAAAAGTTATGGTCAATTTAAATCTGCGCCGCGAACTCGCACCGAAGATAAGCACGTGTAACCATTGAGAGAGCTTGTCGACCACAAACGAACACTTGGTGGGATTCTACACAACTTTCATTTGGTTGAACATGGCTTATGCTGGAATTGTAACGTTATACAAAACGCTCAACAGGTCACACACGTACTGTGGTGAAAATTGCGAGATTGTACATAAAAAGTGCTCTTGTACGTCCTGTGATATACATGTAAGTTGTGAGATTCTGCAGAACTCTCAGCTGGTCAAGCAAGTTCTTAGTTGAAAGTTACATGTATAAGATTTTACACAAATGTCAGCTGGTGAGGCACTTCCTGTGACGGAAGCTGTGAGATCCTACACATGCTCCCACTGGTTGCGCACGACTTATGGTGAAAGATATTCGCATTTACGTTTTCCGCTAGACATGAATCTCATAGTGAAATCCTAAGACTTGACAGTCTTCAAAAACACTGATATAAAATTCGGTGTAAATTTCTGGGGAACGTTTCATGTGAACTGAACTAAGGCAGTTAAGACCAAAACTGTGTCTAAATTAATACGAAAGACGAAAATACAGCAGAATCTTTACTAAAACAGAGCCGGACTTATGTTTCCAACAATAACTTAGACTAAAATTAAATCGAATTTTGATCAAGGTGATTATGAAAACGTCGCCACCTGGTTGGCCTTACATGAAGCGGGTATTAAGTTAACTCAAGTTGGTCTAAGTTAAAACAGAAAATATCCACGGAACAATCCCAGATTGAATTGTTCTGCCTGTATATCTACAAGACAATTTCAGTGGTGAGGAGTATCAGCCATATGGTTATAGTAATGGTGCAAAACTGGAGCTAGATCAACCCACGAGGTAACCGTTTGAAACCAATTACACGATGCTCAGCATCACTGTACATCATCGCATATCAGTAAGATGCCAGACAATTTCAGTGGTGGGGTGTCCATGCCAGACGACTAAAGAAGGGTTGGAAGTTGAGGTAAATCAATCCAAGAGGTAACTGCATGAAACCAGTTGCAAAATATTCTACGTAAGCCCCTGTATCATGAATAAACACTGCGAGACAAGACTAGCACTGGAATGGCCCCGCCACACACGATCAAATATCTGAGTTTGACCAGATTTACCCGCCAGGTAACCGGTTGAAACCATTTGCGTAATGTCGAGCAACATTCTGCATGCAACAAAAGGTATTTTACAGACATTTTTAGCGGTGGGGCAGTAGCATGCAGAGGTTTGGTCGATGAAGGGGCGACTTTATATTAGACGCCCCTATCTCTCTACTCAAATGCATATAACCTACTCAGGCCCGTAGCCAGCATTGAGCGGGCTGGTACGAATTTCAAGAACGGTGGACCTTTGGTATTTTGCAAACGTCGACACAGTAGAAATTTCCGCAAGGCCTTTGACTCAGGGGGAAGAGAGCATTCTCGCATTTTCTCCTGACAAAGCTTCAAATCAGCCATGCTTAAATGAGTGATTACATCTCAGTGCATACTCAAACGCAAAAATATGAAGTTTAGTCGGTGAATGACTTAAGAAAATTGTTAGCGTAGTTTGGGCGGTTCTGGGCAAAGTATACAATTAGCATAGCCGGGAAAATGTTGATACAGCCACTGACGTCATTGTTTTTGACGCATCGCTGGAGTTCTCTGTGGGCTCGGTTTACTATAAAGATGGAGATTACCCAGAACTGATAAGTTTTGCCAAATTTGCCACTAATCACTGGGTGAAATGAAAGTAGTTGGCGCGCATACATAACGCAGAAGACAGCAAAAGACGACATTTTGGTTATTATTCGTTTTAGCAGTTGCATCAAATGACTCGTCCGAAAACAGAGGGACGCAGCTTAGACTGGTAAAACAGGACAACGGAAAATCGAAATTCGAGTTTGCAAACAGTGAATCATGTGGAGTATTCCGCTGTTTTTTTGTTTTTTTTAAAGTGATATATATATATATATATATATTTATTAAAGAATACACAGAACATACGAAGAAATAATAGCAAACCCAGAAACCGCGAAGCATTATATCTGGGTTGTAAACAATTCATAAATGAAACTTATATACATAGAGGTATATACAATTAAGTAGTATCTAAAATAAGTATCCCAATACTTAGACATGCTATTACAGATATATAAAAAAAAAATATGTACAGATTCATGTAGGGAAATCAGATGCAACAATATTGATAAACGGTACATAAAAATTTGCTAACGTTGCTTAGGAGGAATTCGTTGAGAACAAAGTCAAGGTTAGGACTACCATTCAGTAATAATGTAACTCTAGTAGGGGTATTATTACAAGAATTGAGAGCATTAACAATTGATTGGTTTTCATTGAGTGCACGAAAGAGTGAGTCTCTCAGGTAATCGATGAGGGGACATTTGAAGAAAATATGAGGATACGATTGATGGACACCACATTTACAGTTTGGAGAGACATTACTAATGACTTTCAACGTGCAATAAAATTACTGTGTGATTGAAAATGGTTAGAATACATAAACTAACATCTACTTACAATAGAATGAGAATGAAAATGTGTATTTTAATCAATATTAAAGTGTATTTGTTTTTGTTCTCTTGAAGCTCTCTTCAAAATCCATCATCATGGTTTTGTTTCATGTTTGAGTTCTTAACAAGGCAATTATCGTTCCTTATAACAGTTCATACCTCCATGGACTACATAATTTGAATGATTGCCCCTGGGGGTTCAGAGGGGAATACCCCCCAGGTGCCAGCTAAGGGGGTACCAGGCAAACAATTCAGGTGGGCACCAAATGGGTGTTGACCCCCTCCCAGGGGGGTTAAATGGTAGGATTGCTAAACAGGTAAAAACTAATGGGTATGTATGCCACATGGGTGTTGAGCCCCTCCCATCGTCACACATTTTGGTTGCTCCCCTGACCATTGACAAACATGTTGCTCCCAGCTCACTGCTGGTTTCATCTCCAACCATGTTCCCTGTTCAATGCACCAGGCTACTAGCAATACAGACAATTGTTTTGTGCAGTGGGTGTAACACAAGTGAGAAGAAGAAAGCAAGGCAATTCATCATTACCACAAAATCGTAATACAATTTTAGAACATTCCATTATTTCTTAGACATGCCAGTATAGGGCTCAATCCCACTCTCCCACTCACCAACAGTTACAAGTCACTTGCTAATCTGAAGAATAGCTCACAACTGACAAAATGAAGTAACATTGAGTACATGTATATCATCACTCATAACTAGTCAAAGTTCAAAATGTCATGACAAAAATTAAGAGGTACTGAACAGCAATCAAAATATTCACTAACCACATAGTTTCATACAAAAATGAATTAAAAAGACTTGGATGATAAAAACAAAATTTTATTTTATATACCCACTGTTCCTATTATCAATAACAGTAAATATTTCAGGTAAGTTAAAGCCATACCACAAGATCATATCTGATAAATTACTCACAATCTCCAAAAAAGTACAAAATAGGCAACACAAACACCAACCAATACAACAAGAAAATCTGACCAACCTTATCACTCTCTATTAATTCACTAGTAAATAACAGCACTTTTTGCCAAATAAATGCGTTATAATCAAAGCTGAAAACTAATTTACTCACAGATGTGTTTGTCATCGAGAAGCAAAATGATACGGATAGCTTGGGTTTAACAAACTTTCAGCCAACCATTCACTAGACTCTGAATGATCCATCCGTTTCACTTTGGCTCTCTCCAAATCAGAGGCTAACCATTCATAAAATGTTTCAATCCAATCAACCTCAGTAAAATGGGAAAACCAAATTTTGACTAATTGTCCTTTCTACACCTGATGTTCCAGTACTTGCTTTGTGAGACGATAATCAGAAATGCAAAAAAGCCTATTCCAGAGCTGTGATATAACTTCCCGAGAACTTTTTGACCCGACATCTTCTTTTTTTGGTGGATTCGGGACATCAAATATTGTTTGGGCACTGCAGTCAATACCAGCTTGTTCTTCATTCATGAACATGAACTCCTCGAAGTAATGAGAGCATAACTTGCGGTTCTTGGACAAATAGGCTGCATCTCTATTCATAAGGTCAGCTCCCAGCGCTTGAACCTGAACAGAAATCAATGACTGAAAGACTCAGGAACAAACCTCATACTCACTAGGTTCACAGGAGAGTAGCCTACACTTAAGTACACTACACTACAGAATTCCTGTCGTACTGTGATTGTGATAGAGACAAATGCGTTTTGGTGTCAACTGAAAAACTCGGACTCAAATGTCGATCCACGGATATTTTAACAGGGCTGCGCCCCCGCATCATTGACACATACAATTGAGTTTTCAGTGACGCACTGCTTAACTTAATTGGTCCAACTGGCACATTAAAATTATGTTTATTTTTCACGTTTTCACCAAGACCCACAGATTCTCTAACTTGACACATGACAGACTTGTGGCCCTGTGGCTGTGATTGTGCCATGGCCGTGTCAAAAGTCATATTTCCCATGGTCATGGGTATCATGTTTTCCTAAAATTACCCTTGCGATCGCATGGTGACATTTTGATTTGGAATTCATGGACTGCAAGTATCCAAAAAGCTGACAATAACATCGTACGTTCGTCATAGTCTTTCCGCCGGCAGCCCTGTTGTACAGTAGGCATAGCCTACACCGGCTGCAGACAACAGTGTCAACGGGACTGCGATCGACTTGTCTAACAACCGTGGACAGAACACACAAAATGAAAGCCAATAATAGATAATCCTTTTGTTTCTGGACCCTTAGGAAACCTAAAAATGACACGTCTGGGGTTTTTGTTGATGAATTCATACAATTTATCGCATTGCAAAATGCGTCCCTCCCCATAGTTTTAGCGCTTCCTGGTTGACATTTGCTTAGTCACCACTTGGCGGCGCTAGTAGTAGCGGTAACAGCGAACTCACAAGTGAACTCTCCTATACTACTACACTCCTTGATTATACTCTGCCAATAACAATATTTTTAGGGTTGATAGATCTTTGACTTGATTTGGTGGCTTTGTTTTATTCTGCTTTGGCCTTCAAAGTTGACGAATTGACTGCATTAATTGCAAATGAACAGGGAAAAGCCAGCCGAGCTCAAGACCCACGGCAACTCAATGGTCGTAGAGGTCAGCGCTTATTCTATGTTCAGGTCGAGTCGAGCTTGCGTACAATGTAGACTGGGTCGAGTGGGTTGTGGGTTGAGGGGGTCGTCGGTCGAGGGGGTCAAGAGTTGTAGAGATTGCGGGGGTCTAAGAACAACTTCGTTGATTCTTAAGACAGTTGACGATATGACCCAGTGGTGGATCTAGGATATCACAAGGGGGGGGGGCAACATTTTGTCCGGCTGTAAACATTTGCGCAAACTGAACCACGATTGTCTTTGGGTAGATGCGCATAGCACCGAATGGGGGGAGGTCGGTAGGGGGGTTTGCCCCC
>NMRA01000547.1:0-61001 GCA_002633005.1 Phoronis australis
TCACTTGTTACTGGATGTCATGCTTTCTGGGCTCAACTCTTGTTATTGTATGTTGTTTTTTTGTAATAAACATAAAAAACTGATTACTGGAGACTGTAGTCCCTGTGGAACGATGTACACGTTTAAACTCTATGTATTTAAAATGACGTGAGGCGAATTTTGCTTTGAGTAGGAAGTTTTTATAACTAACGCTAAAAATTTAAGTTATAGATTGAAGTGATGGTTATTGTCGTCAGCAACCCTTCTTGTTTTCATCCATTCCTGCAATGTTTGAGCAAATGAAGGCAAATTTCGTGGAGAATGCCAATCGCATTTGCATTTAAGCAGCCAGGAGTGAGCACAAAAAGAAAACTGGTAGTAGCCAAAAGTTAACTATTAGTAATCTGAGCTTAAATGCCAGAGTAAGCTACTGACTCCTACCAGACATAGTAAGAGTGTATATTATTAATTATATTACCACAATTCTTGACCTATTTATATCCCCACAACACATATTTATATTGCCACATTACTTGACCTAATTCAGCATATTGCTTGTGAGTGCTTGACCTGTGATTGCTTTTGTCTTCACATGTTCAAACTGTAATAAGCAGCTGCAACTGATGCCATTAAGTTGTAGGTGCCTTAGGGAATGATTCTGATCAAGAGTTTGTTATGACATTCAAACTGACTCCCATGCATGTCTCTTCATGTTCCTAAAGACTTGAGAGGTGTCACACTTGTTGTTCATTTGTTGTTTTCAGCACCCTCGTTGAGCAGAAGTTGGCAGGCTGTGTACAAATCATCCCTAACATGATCTCAGTGTGAGTCTCACATCATTTTTATGACTGAAAAGGCATTTTTGGATTTGTTAATTTAATTTTACTTTTTGAAGTTACGCATTATCTTTGAGTTGAGCTATGAAGCAATCTACACTACTGTGTTCTTGTGATTTCAATTTACGTATCACCTATTCTGGCCTTAAGCCAGTCAGACATTCACTGAAATTAAGATGATTCCTATTATAATCAATTAAATAGACAGAGACATTCCATAAGCGCACAAAAAGATTAAGAGCAATTCCATATAAAAACCAGATGGTAGGCTATATATGCAAAATCACCATTTTTTTGAAACTTAGCACATCAGCTGGCCTTGTCAAAAGAAACCTGAGCCTGATTTTTTAAGAGTTTCTAAGTTTTTTTTAACCCTTTTTATGACCACTTTGTACTTTTTCTGAAAAATAGCAAATGAAAATACTGGGAACAAGGTGACTTTTTGTCAGCAACAACACATCATCGATTCAGGCTATTGAAAAAATAACTATATAGCAGAAAGAAGAAAGAATAACACACAAGAAAAATTAGTTCGAATGTATTTATCGATTTTTCATGTCCTCCCATTTTAGCTTACAAAAATGTCATTTCCACTGCTTATTATTAAGGCCATTTTTACGCATTTTTATCGCTCTCCTAAATCTATATCGGATTCTTTTGGAACATGAGTTAACATCCATCTGTTACTGCTGTCCTTGTTCAGCCCAATGCAAGAATAAAATATCTTCAGTCTCTTTCATAGTTTTGTGCGGTCATGTTTTTACACAACTCACATATTTTTCTGCCAATCTGTAACTGTCAGATTAAAAGTCTCTAGGACGCACTACACGATTGTGCAATTATCTATCGACCAAGATGCCAAATAGAACAAATATCATTCGTTTTGCTACATCAGTGACGAAGGAGATCTTGGGAAGCTGTATGAGAGATTTTTTCTTCGCGGATTTTCAGTTTTGCTGTTGCAAAAATAAAAATCTAAGTCTGTTGACCTCAAAAGTGTGAATGACCTGAAGATTAGATAACTGATACTACAGAAAGTGTTTTGATTACTGATGTGTTCAATCAAATGATGTAAAATTAGCTGAACTAGAAAGTTGGAAACAAAACGATGTTTATAGTGAAGTGCCAGATGATCATGGTCAGAAACGGGTGTGGTTCCAAAGGCCTGATTAGTTGCTAGAGGTTTTAAAGAATTTCAAAATGACCTAAGCGGCACTTCACAGAATTGATATTTTCGGGAGAAATCAGTCACGTTGGAAAACGGGGGGAAATATGTCAGAGGTTGATCGTGCTGTATTTTACAGGACAAATGATAGAAATGAGGTCTATGGTATACTCGCATGCCATGTTGATTTTGTATGGGGAGGTACAGAAGAGTTTGAGACTGTTATTTCCACAATTAGATCAAATTTTAAGGTTGGCAAAGAGAATAGCGATGATAATAGGATAACTTTGCATAAGAATAAATATACAGACGATTTGTTGCAAATTGATGTTAGTGCTAGTAGAGCTAGTGAACAGGATTCTGTGCTGACGTGAGAATGAGAAGCATGCTCTTAGGTCCAAAGTTGGGCAATTGTTGTGGTTAGCGCACCAAAATAGACCAGACTTACTGTTTGATGTTAGTGCTGTGGCAAGCAATATTAAATGTTGTACTGTAAAAGACATATTGACGGTAAACTACTAGCGGATTGTTTTACAAAACATTCAGCATCCTCTCTTGTACTGTGAAAAGTGTTAGAGACAGTCATGTTAGAATTGTAGTTAGAACATTAATTAAAACTATATTAGATAGTTTTTGGTATATGGATGATCTTAAGGAAAAGAGAGTGGAATTTGATAACTATATTGGAATGTATTTATATCCTGTAGTTACATAATATTCTATCCTGTTGTTGTTTATGGTTTATTGGTTCCTGTCTTGTAGTAGTCAGTACTGTATTCAGTAGTCACATATTCCTAGTACCTATTGACTTCCTGTACATTTCAGTATATACATACTATTATTTGTTGATATGAATACACTTTTAGTTTGACAGCCAACTGGACAACTTGTCTTTATCTCCAATGACTGAGCTAAGTGATCGACAGGTCTTATAAAGACAATACCTCCCTTCCCAGATATAGGTCAATGTTACATAGTTACAAAACCCTAAAAACATAAATCCAAAAACCTTCCCTAGCATCCTGGTTCACAGGTGTGGGAAAGAATTTTTGTATATCCAGCCGGAAAAAATAGACAAATAGAAAAATAGCACAAACAGAGCACAGTTTGATCTGAGCTTCGAGTTTAATACAGAAAAGATATGTACCAAGGGTAAGTCAGAGCCACACCAGCGCAGAGGCACTATAAGTAACAGACAATAAAGCCTGCCAAGACTTGCCATAATCAAATCCCTGTTACAGAGATAACAAAAAGGAAAAACAGGGTAAAAACAATAAGGCGCTGGTATTAACATCTAACATTGGCCAATGAGGATACTTATATAGTCACTAGACACAAAGTACTGGGATGTAGTTACGCTGTAAATTTTCTCCATGGTTCTTCCTTGCTTTTCCGTACCTCCAACCAAATCATATCAGGAGCTTCCTTGATGCGAGTGAACATCTTCTGCTGCTTTTTCAAATCATAGGCNACAAAAATTGACCTAAAGGAGAGCCGAGCGTCAATGTTAGGTCAAGATGTACCTATTAAACACACACCATGTGGACATATGTGTGTGAATATCAGCAGTGTACCACAGAAAGAAGAGACTGCAGAGGGTGAGTTTTTCTTCTCAGATGATAAGAATTTGAGTGTTAATCAGAAGTCAAAGATGCTTATGAAATTACATTGTGAATTTGGACATGCAACTTGTGATAGAATTAAGCAATTGTTGAAGTGTGCAGACATCAATGATGAGAATGTGTTTACATTGTTGAATGACATAATCGAGAAATGTGAGACATGTCTAAAATTCAAGAAGCCAAGTCCTAGAGCAGTTGTTGGCTTGCCACTTGCAAGTGATTTTAATCAGACTGTGGCAACCGATTTGCACCAGTTCGGTCCAAATTTGTGGTATTTACACATCATTGATGAATTCACACGCTTTAGTTCTGGGTGTATAATGCGTTGTAAGAAAGCAAGTGTATTTGTTGACAATTTCATTAAGCACTGGATCTGTATTTTTGGGGCACCTCAACGATTGTTCTATGATAGTGGGGGAGAGAATTCAATAATGATGAAGTTAGGGATATGGAAAAGAATTTTAACATAGAAGTACTGACCCTCTCGGCATATTCCCCCTGGTCTAATGGTACTCTAGGAGGAAACAACATGATGTTGACTGATATTCTGGAAAAATTGAGATCAAGTCATAATCTTGATTGGGAAACAGCATTGGCATGGGCCTTAATGGCTAAAAATTCATTGCACAATACATATGGTTTTAGTCCGTATCAGCTGGTTTTCGGGAGAAGTCCAAATTTGCCATCAGCTTAGACTGATAATCCCCCTGCATTGGAGGGCACAACCATGAGTGAAAAAGTTGGTAATCACATCAATGCAATGTATGCATCAAGAGCTGCTTTTGCTAAAGTGGAAAGTTCGGAAAAGATTAGAAGAGCGTTAAAGAAAGAAACACGATCAGTTACTAATTCTTGTGATACTGGGGAAAAAGTGTACTGCAAAAGAACTGGTTTTTTGAATGGAACGGTCCTGGCATTGTTATTGGAAGAGATGGCTCTACTATAATTATCAAACATGTGGATTCTATTATGAGAGTTAATGAAACCAGATTACAAAAAGCTATCCCTGAAGTTTCGGCTAATGAGGGTCATGGGAGTAAAAATGATGAGATTTCAGAAACATCCACCTGAGAATGTTTAGCAAATAATTATGAGGATGATGATGATGAAATACCTGTTAGCAGTTTGCCTGAAGGAGAGGCAGGAAATAATCCTGAATCAGTGGGAACACATGAAACAGACTCTGATAACTCCAGTTCTGAGAATCAAATGAGCACCAATGGGGTTGACACAGCACCCAATGTCCCTTATCAGGTATTAAAATCAGGACAAATAATTACTTACAGGCACAGTGATGACAACTATGCAATAGGAGCTGTGGTCATGAGCAGAGCTACTAAGGCTTCTGGTAAAAACAACAGCTGGTATAATTTAAACATTACAAGTCGGGATGAGTTAGAGGGAGCAACTTTGTCTGTTGACCTCAAAAGTGTGAATGACCTGAAGATTAGATAACTGATACTACAGAAAGTGTTTTGATTACTGATGTGTTCAATCAAATGATGTAAAATTAGCTGAACTAGAAAGTTGGAAACAAAACGATGTTTATAGTGAAGTGCCAGATGATCATGGTCAGAAACGGGTGTGGTTCCAAAGGCCTGATTAGTTGCTAGAGGTTTTAAAGAATTTCAAAATGACCTAAGCGGCACTTCACAGAATTGATATTTTCGGGTGAAATCAGTCACGTTGGAAAACGGGGGGAAATATGTCAGAGGTTGATCCTGCTGTATTTTACAGGACAAATGATAGAAATGAGGTTTATGGTATACTCGCATGCCATGTTGATTTTGTATGGGGAGGTACAGAAGAGTTTGAGACTGTTATTTCCACAATTAGATCAAATTTTAAAGTTGGCAAAGAGAATAGCGATGATAATAGGATAACTTTGCATAAGAATAAATATACAGACGATTTGTTGCAAATTGATGTTAGTGCTAGTAGAGCTAGTGAACAGGATTCTGCGCTGACTGAGAATGAGAAGCATGCTCTTAGGTCCAAAGTTGGGCAATTGTTGTGGTTAGCGCACCGAAATAGACCAGACTTACTGTTTGATGTTAGTGCTGTGGCAAGCAATATTAAATGTTGTACTGTAAAAGACATATTGACGGTAAACTACTAGCGGATTGTTTTACAAAACATTCAGCATCCTCTCTTGTACTGTGAAAAGTGTTAGAGACAGTCATGTTAGAATTGTAGTTAGAACATTAATTGTATACATGTTACTACAACTATATTAGATAGTTTTTGGTATATGGATGATCTTAAGGAAAAGAGAGTGGAATTTGATAACTATATTGGAATGTGTTTATATCCTGTAGTTACATAATATTCTATCCTGTTGTTGTTTATGGTTTATTGGTTCCTGTCTTGTAGTAGTCAGTACTGTATTAGTCATGTATTCCTAGTACCTATTGACTTCCTGTACATTTCTGTGTATACATACTATTATTTGTTGATATGAATACACTTTTAGTTTGACAGCCAACTGGGCAACTTGTCTTTATCTCCAATGACTGAGCTAAGTGATAGACAGGTCTTATAAAGACAATACCTCCCTTCCCAGATATAGGTCAATGTTACATAGTTACAAAACCCAAAAAACATAAATCCAAAAACCTTCCCTAGCATTCTGGTTCACAGGTGTGGGAAAGAATTTTTGTATATCCAGCCGGAAAAAATAGACAAATAGAAAAATAGCACAACAGTTTGATCTGAGCTTCGAGTTTAATACAGAAAAGATATGTACCAAGGGTAAGTCAGAGCCACACCAGCGCAGAGGCACTATAAATAACAGACAATAAAGCCTGCCAAGACTTGCCATAATCAAATCCCTGTTACAGAGATAACAAAAAGGAAAAACAGGGTAAAAACAATAAGGCGCTGGTATTAACATCTAACATTGGCCAATGAGGATACTTATATAGTCACTAGACACAAAGTACTGGGATGTAGTTACGCTGTAAATTTTCTCCATGGTTCTTCCTTGCTTTTCCGTACCTCCAACCAAATCATATCAGGAGCTTCCTTGATGCGAGTGAACATCTTCTGCTGCTTTTTCAAATCATAGGCAATGTGCGCCAGCTCTCCTCTCTTATACTTTATCAATGGCGGCTGCAGTGAGGTCGGTACGGTGTCATGTTTTTCCCCATGTGTGGGTGGGCGCATGAAGTTACAGACCGGTGCTAATAGTTTTCAGTGCGATGATTGACAGAAGACTGGTTCGAGTTAATCCTTTATTAATCCCGACCATGCGTTCACAAGCCTACTCAAACAAAACATCCAACGTAATGTCTGTATGCTCCAGCCAATGCTGCGAAGCCTTGACTTGTGATGAACTTCTGAGACACGTTCAGCAACTGTTACACTCGTTGATTCAATAACCTGCTGTCTCTATAGCTGGCTCTCTATTGATTGTCGCTGTAACTGCTGATTCTCTTCACTGCAACTCAACTGTAATTCTCCTAATTAACTTTCTTGAACTTCTGATGAACTGACTTGATCTGACTAACACAAACCCGTGCTTTTGTATTTATAGCCTAATGCATTGTTCTGGAACTTTACATCAATTCAAGCACATTCTAGAACTTTCCTGAATCTACCCAACCATTCTACAAACATGTACTAGTCTCTAGAATATTCCAGACTGCATTAATTACTGTCATGCTAGAGTCTTCTATAAAGTTGCCAATCAAACAGAATAACAAAACAAAATACAACTAAAAATACTGTCAGACTATATTCTGACATACGGACGGCAAGACCCTTCTCTCTCAACTTTGATCCTGCAGCTAGAATGTTGTTTCGGTCACTCATCACCACAAATTTAACAATAATTGCTCTTGGAGCATCTGGTTTTCTGGACTGCTGAGGTTTCGGCAATCTGTGGCAGTTAGAAAACATGAGTGAGTTCACATAACTGTGCTTAAGTAGAAGTTTTTCTTCTATGAAGTCTTTGACTACCTGCTTTACATTTTCACTGGTTCTGTCACCAATGGGGTCATTTATACCATAGAACAAGACATTATATCTCCTAGACCTCCATTCATCATAAGCCAAACGTTTTTGCAAACTGTACACGTGGTCAAGCCTACGGAGGTTTGCCTCTTGAATGTTATTTTCCGCTGTGTCTAGTCTGTTAGAAATAAATTCTTGAGAGGTTTCTAAATCCAACATTCTATTCTCAACCTTAGAAAATCAATCAGAGAACAATGCTTCCAAACGGGTAGTTGACTCGATAATTAGCGACTTCAATTCAGGCAAAGCTACCTTTCCCTCTGAATCTGAGCGCAGTTCCAGAGTGGAAACTGTCATGTCGGCCTCACAGTCACTGGCAATATCAACAATATTAGAGCTTTTACAGGATGAAGCGTTTTCCTCAGCATTCGTTTCTCTTGTATTGTGCTTTGTGAACGAAGTGCTTTTCGTTGACTCTTTCCCAGCATGTTTTTCAAAATTTTTGGCAAAATTCCCAGGTGGACCGATTAGAACGCCTTCATAAGTTGAAACCAGAACCGGAAGTCCTTAGAATGACTTGGTTGACTGATAGGTGGACGCCAGAAAACATAATCGAAAACAGCAAAAATGGCCGCTAGGTGGCCCAAAGTACCTTGATTATATCCGAAAAAAGGGAGGATAGCATCATCTCACCAATAGAAGACCGTATTCAAAATTTTATGAAAATCTGTTGAGGACCTTTGAAGAAACAGAGATAAACGTAAAACTAAAATTGCCACCAGGGGGAATACCAGTAGTCAGATCCAAAATCATCGTTGTCCGTTGTCAACATCATATAAATACACGTCTTAAATTTAATAAAGACCCTGCAAACGGTTTAGGAGATACAGCCATGGGCGCAAAAAAACTGCCACTAGGAGGCCCCAAAGCAGTCGAAGTCATCAGAAAATAGTCAGCCGTCCACTTCATAGTAAAAACATACATGCCAATTTTCACAATGATCCTGAAAGCGGTTTGGTTGATAGAGGGGCAGACGCCAAAAAACACACTCGAAAACAGTAAAAATGGCCACTAGGTAGTGCAAACTAGGTCAAATCCATCTGAACAGGAAAAGACAGTGTCCCCTCACAAACAGAAGCCTGTACGCCAAATTTTATGAGAATACGTTGAGGACCTTTGAAGATACAGAAGTAAACATCACAAACCACAAAGGTAAACGTGAAAAAATAAAATTGCCAATAGGTGGCACACTAGTTGTCAGATCTGTCCAAAAGTCGTCGTCCATGAACATCATATAAATGCACTTACTAAATTTAGTACAGATGCTGCAAACGGTTTAGAACATATATCTATAGGCGCAAAAAAACAAAGCTGCCACCAGGAGGCGCCACAGCAGTCGAAGTCGTTGGAAAATCATCGTCAACCGTCCTCTTCATAGTAACAACATACATGCCAATTTTCACAATAATGCTTAGAGCGGTTTGGTTGATACTGGGGTGGACGTCAAAAAAGCAGACACGAAAACAGTAAAAATGGCCACTAGGTAGTGCAAACTACGTCGAATCCATCTGAAAACTAAAGGATACCGTCGTCTCAATAATAAATGCCTATATACCAAATTTTAGGAAAATCCTTTGAGGACCTTTGAAGATACAGAGATAAACGTGAAAAAATAAAATTGCCACTAGGGGGCACACCGGTAGTTGGATCTGTCCAAAAGTTCGCTAATACCGTCCCATCCATGAAAGGAAAACATGTGCAAAATTTCATGAACATACGTCAATCAGTTTTGGAGATAGAGCAGCGGATGCCGGACGGACGCCGCCCAGACGGACGCAGATGACATCATAATGCGTCCACATATAAATATGTAGGCGCATAAAAATTACCACTTTGTTGTACAGCGCTAGTCAGAACCGTCCAATAGGTAGCCGTATTCAAATTTACAATATCAGAGCTAATTCTTACAAAATTTCAAAAAAAAAATTTCAAAGGAGTAAGGAGATAGAATCGAGGAAACAAAAAAGACAAAAATCTCCATCAAATGCAAGGGAAATGTAAAAATGGCCAATTTTTGTGAATAAGGTTGGAGATATCCTTAATTTGTGTTTATCTTGACAAAGGGACACTTCCCAAAGGGACAATAGTTTTAAATACGTTTCATACCATTTTTTGTTATTTCATTTTTAATATTCCTGTCTACTTGTTTTTTTTACCGGGAACAGGTTGATAACTTTATATTTTATTTTTAAACTTGAAGTACCAAAACAGAGGTAATTTTGAACACCAGCGAAACTTAATTAGTTTATTTAATTGAGAACCCATCCCTGAACTTTCCAGATTACAGCTACACTACACATTTCACAGCAAACAAAACTACCCCTGTCATTGGTTCAAATTTAATATTTATTAGAACTAAACTTATAAAATGTATACAAAAGTGCAAATATGGTGATAGCCAAAGATATGGAATGTCAGAACAATTTTGGTTGCACTGACTTAACATAACTACTCTAGCTTTTGTCGGTCATCAAAAAAATGAATAGTGGGCATAAGTTAAGTACAACTATTTTCTAGTCAAAGATCTGTTTAAATGAGATTGAAAGAATATTAAAACGATAATCCATGTGATATCGTTAACTCTGATCATTGTTTGTAAATCCACCGGGTATATCAATACACACAATTGTTAATCTTCAATTGTAACCAATATTTAGTTTTTAGATTATTAGTTTATCGATTTTTAAAAATCAAAAACTTGGTTGTTTTTTCCAACTGAGTACCACTGTGGTGTTCCTTTTTAATGAAAATTATTGGTTAATGCATTTTGAAAATTCACCAGTATGTAGAGGCAGAGATGTTTACTACAGTTTATGGTTGAGTAATTACACTTAATTGGGTCTTGCTGGCACCCAACAATGTGGTCATCACAACTGTATCCCACACTGGCACCGCACTTTCTTTGATCCTGATAAAAGCAAGAAAATCCCGGCACACAAAACTATTTGCAAAAAACTCCAAATTTGACAAATTTCTCCCCGAAATAACCATTTCCCTGCAAGTGCTAGAAAAAGTCTGACTACAGATTCAAAATGCTCGTCCTCACTAGATTCTAAATATGTGGTCATAGTAAGCCTCTCACCAGCTACTTTTTAGCAAATTTGATCCATCTGACAGCCACCTGAAATCGCACCCTGTTTCTCGGACAGCAGGCTTTAAGGATTGATAGCAAATGACAGCCACCAGTTTGCATCAAAAGTTGGTAAAACTTGGTTTTTCTCATTCAAAAACACAAGTAAATAAGTTTCCTGGCAATTGTTGTCAACAATTTCCTCAAACCACCCGCCAAGCTTGACACACGCCCTCAACATAAATTCTTGAGACTAGAAAATGCTCCGTGGCCGCGGCATGACTGTTCAGTGCTACCTACAGTCTTGAGTGACAATAGGCAAAATTAACGATGACGATTGTGATGATGCTGGTGGCGATGATGGACAACATCGTAACATTCATACTACGAACTTAGATGTCATAAATTAGTAAGCAATAAGCTAGTCTTGTTCAAATAAACTAAAGCAACATCAATGCAGTAAGAGCGCTCAACAAAGGAACAGCGCAATCAGAAAATCTCAAATAATTCAAAAAGTAGACGTCCTAGCAAAAAATGAAAAACTTCTTCTGAAAGCCCGTTCCAAACTCTATCTGAATTGATAGTTTCACAACATACCATCATTTTTTCAAAAAAACTGAAATTTTACTTTTTTTTGAAATTCAAAGTCAAATAACTCGAAAACGTTAAGTATGAGAAAAGCGTTATCGCAGAACTTTTGAAAGAGCATACATCAAGGACTCCACATGCAAAAATTCACGACAATTACTCTTCCCGTTAAAAATGCAACAGCAGAACAATTGAAAATGGGTGAAAGTGCGCCAGAGCCGCCATCTTGAAAGTGACTTCCGGTTAAACAAAACTTTATCATGGCCAATCAAAAGAAATGAACACGTGACGAGATTGAAAGTGACTGGCTCGCCAATGCGCCATCTACAGGAGAAAACGATTTCAGCCAGTTATCGAGGTGCGCATGAGCCATTGCCGATATTTCCACCATCTTTGACCGGAAGTTCAAGATTTATGACGCGGCTGTAGTGCTTGTGTGCTAAAAAAATCGTACCAATTTTCAGCCCTGCACGTCAAAAAATACGGCCTCTATGAGCAATGTCTTCATGGTCTTGTTCAATAGAAGTTAAACCAATATCAGTGCAGCAAGACCGGTCAACAAAGGAACAATGCTACCAGAAAATCTCGAATAATTCAAAAAGTAGACGTCCTAGCGAAAAATGGAAAATATCTTCTGAAAGCCCATTCAAAACCCTATTTAAATTGAAAGTTTCGCAACATTCCATAAATTTTTCAAAAAAATTGAAATTTTGCGGTTTTTTGGAAATTCAAAATCAAATAACTCGAAAACAGTAAGTCTGAGAAAACCATTATCGCAGAACTTTTGAAAGAGCATACTTCGAGGAATCTACATGCAAAAATTCACGTCATTTGCTCTTCCCGTTAAAAATGCCTTTTGACTGCTGGTGACATATAGTCAGTGGGCCAGATCTCATAGCGTTCATCCTTGTGAATTCTTTGGGGAGGGCAACCTAGTTTTTTCTACGTGGCTAGATAATATACCTATAAATCAAATTCCAAAAAGTTCCCACGTCTACATTTGCACATTTTTTTAAAAAAAGGTGCTTTTGTTGCACAAAATATGATGCACACTCCTGCCACTTGGTGGCGCTTTTCTACTGAATTGACCAATCAGAGAGCCAGATTGTATTGTTGAGCTTAAAAGGCACAGAACAGTTCTCACTTGATTTGTCACCTTTTCATCACTCTGTCAAAAACAGGATGCAAAGAATGACATGTTTTCAGTTATTTCACATAAAAAGCCCTACAGATGAGTGCAGAAACTTTATTCTCTCTTGTTTTTTTTGACCCTTTCTATCCCACTGAAAACCAAGCTAGATTAAGAAAAGTAGGGGTAAAAAATAGCAAAATCGGCACTTTTCACCCCAAAAACACCACTTCCCTGCCGATGCACAACTAAAACCAACAATAGATTCTGAAAGCACATTTCCTACAGATTCCGAAAATATGGTCCAAAAGTACTGTCAACCAACTAGTTTTTTTTGGAAATTCTGGCTTGTTTGAGGGCTACCTAAAATCGCAGCCAATTTCTCTGTCGCTACCCAGCAATGCACAATTGCTACCGGGGGCCACTATCTTGAAGAAGAGTGCAGCTACAGCCAAGAAAGTGGCCTTTTTTAATTCTCAGCATGTTCACAAATGCAAACAAACCACATTCACTGAGCCTACATGCAATGCCCAACTACAAAATGCCCCCAAACTTGGCCTACTCCAAAATTTTAATATTTTGGGAGTGCAAATTGGCCGCGGCTGCAGCCTAACTATTCAGTGCCACCTTAAATAAAACCACATTTTCCAAATTTTCTTCAGAATAGTTCCTCTCCACCTGCTGACCTATTTTGAAAAGTAAAAACTTGAAGCAATGACCGGTTTTGATTTTTAACTGGGATTTTTGAACTAGGGCCATTTAACAAACAAAGACACCAAATGCAATTTCTTGCTCTGTTTTGCACTAAACTGACTTTTGATTGAGGGAAATGGGGAAAATTGATAAATTAGCATATGAAAATAACAATAAAAGTTTAATTTAAGTTAATTTCCTGACCCCACAAGTGGAACATGTTCTCACCAAGGCCCATTGTGTATAGGGGACATATTTATTAGAGTCGATTTGCATAACCACAAAAGTCATGAGAACAAGAAATTTGGCAGCCAAGTTTCATTCACAACATAACTGTTGAGTGGTGAGCACACACAATGTATTCTGAAAAGACACGCAGTTTCACTAGGAGCAGAGGGAGAACAAAAAGCCAATTTAAAAAAGGACACAGACCCTCCAACATGGACTACTGCAGCTCCAGCATACCAAGGCAGCCCGAGGCAGCAATAGACGGTTGCAGGGCTGTGCCTCTCACACATTTCGAAGCTGAGGATGTCACCTACCTAACTAACAGTGATGCTGCTGCGACAGCTTACAGGTTTAGGCAAAGTACTGAAAAAGAAAGAAAAATTCGTGACAGCAAAGGACTGGATGAGAATATCATCATTAAGGTGCGTCGCTTAACAGGCCTGGTATGACATGTGCATCAGGTTGCATGCAAATTTGGAAAACTAGAACTAATTGTTGAAAAAAGACTGGGACTGTGTGCCTATGCATCACTGCACTGCAGAGTTTGCAAATACAAATCGCCAACTGTGCCACTGTCAGATGAGGTCAAGCAGCAGACGACTGGGCCACCAGCTGGAGCCTTGAACAGCCAGGCTGTATTGCCTGTGCTAAAGTCAAAAGTAGGAATTGAGGATGACATGCTTGAATATTGTGCCACCATCCAATCGCAGCCTGCAGAATAAAGTGAATGCCATGAGCCAAACAGTAGCTCAACTGAACTAAGAACAAATGATTGAGGTGTTGCAGAAGTTCAGTTTGACGTTTCCTAAGTTATAGACTTAAGTTAAATATTACTTCATTATATCTTTATTTACTTTATTTACTTCATTTTAGTTCGCTTATTCAACTTTATTAAGTCTAGTCACGCTACCGCCGTTATTCCGAGTGTCCTTTGTTGTATAGAAGTATTTTCGTGCTGTCTCTAGCGGCTGGGGGCGTAGTTGTGCTATTTTTAGTGCTGCCTCTAGCTGCTGGGGGCGTAGTTGTGCCCGCCATATTGTCATAGTTTGATCGAACTGTTGTCGGAAAATATATCGTTGAAATAGATTATTAATGTTGTCTTTGGTCATCATGAGGCCAGAGAATTGGTAGCAGAGCACGGTTACAACATTAAAAGAACTGTGGACGAATAAAGATGGGTCGTAAGTGCCAGACCTATGTTCCGGCAGACTCGGATGAAGAGATCATCCAGCTAAAAATGACAAAAGCCAAAGGTAAATCAGTATTTACCAAACGTCGCCATGAGTTCTTAGACTCTTTGTATGACACTGAAACTTTAGTGAACTCAAAACACTGAAAAATCATCTCCTAGACGCATATGAGAGCGTAATAAATGTCCTGGCTCGTCTGTAAGACTTGTATGCCAAAAGTGGTGATCATGCAAACGTAGACAAAATGAACAAAGAGACTAAAAAAATTGAAGAATTTGACAGGGCGGAGAGCCAGTATGAGACATGAGCTAGTGAAACCAGATCGGTTATTGACAAAGCAGAACATTATGATTCCCAGCCCACACAACACGCTGTTGAAGTCGAAGATAAAGCAAAACACAACACATCTCCCCCCTTGCCGGAGGTTTCATCCCGTCTATACCAAGGCCTTTTTACAGCTACTGAAGGTATCCAACTGTATGACGGTCTCGCTGACGATGAAATAGGTAGAGACATGTGGAAGCAACTGACAAGGGTGTCCATCCCGACTTTTAATGGCGACAAGAAAACATATGGTAGCTGGAAGGCAGCGTTTATGGCTTGTGTGGACAGCCATTGTTGCAGCTCAAAAAGTACCTGTCTGGGGATCCACTGAGAATCGTCGAAAGCCTAGGCCATTCGGCCTTGGCTTATGAAGCAGTGAAAGACACTCTTGAGAGAAAATATGGTGGACTGCGTCGTTAAG
Organism: Phoronis australis; assembly: GCA_002633005.1. Lineage (NCBI taxonomy): Eukaryota > Metazoa > Phoronida > Phoronidae > Phoronis > Phoronis australis. The sequence continues at coordinate 15,260 of NMRA01000547.1, forward strand.
TGAACCTGCACTTGGAAGAATTAGACCAGTTGCGACCGATTCGTCCTGGCAATGCGAAAGATGTCGACCGATTGGCAGATTTGCTAGAAGTTTTGATTATCAACACCGGACGAACTGAAGAGCTTGGCAACGGGTCGCTGTACCTAAAGATCCTGAAGAAGATGACTGAGAGCATGGTTACGAACTACCACTGATGGATGTTCGAACACAATAAGCCAGATTGTGTTGAAACTTTGCGCCAGTGGATCATCAAAGAAGCTGAATTTCAGACGGTTGCTGCGGAGACACTGCGAGGTTTAGCTACGAAACACAGAGATGCTTCGCACGCATTCTTTGGAGAGACAACAACACAAAAGGACAGAAGACCCATGACGTCATGCAAGGTTTGCAAGAAGGATAGCCATCCTCTGTGGCTCTCAGCGATGGCATGAAGCGAAATGTGTCAGAGCTTGTTTTCGATGTCTGAGATGCAACCAGAGGAAGCGAGTGCACCCGTGGCAGACAGTGCGGTGTTAATGGCTGCAGGGAAAATCACAACCGACTACTACACCGAGAATGTCCCTCAAACAGTAGAAACAACAGTGATGCAAGAGCAGAAGATGGATCCAGTCATTCTAGTCAGCCTGCTCCTGGTACTGAGGGGGAGCAGGATACCAGAGCAGAGCGTACACATACAACGACGATAAAGACTACAGATTCCGATTCGACAAAGCACGTCGTGGCATTGCGCACTGTCCTGGTGGAGGTTATGGACGGCAGTCGTAAGCTGATCATCAATACTATAGTAGACGATGCCAGCACGAAGACCTACATCAACAGTGACTTGGCTTCCCAGTTGGGCCTGCATGGCAAAGTACGCAGCGTTACAGTCAACATGCTGAGCGGACAAGAGAGCAGTTTTCAAATGATTCCAGTGGAGTTTCAACTCAAAAGCCTAGACGGACAGACCGACACAGCAGTTTTGGCGTTCACCGTGAAAAGAGTGACTGAAGACTTATGTCCTATCGACTGGAAGTCGCAATCTGCCAAGTGGAAACATCTGCAAGGACTCCCATTTCCAAGTCTCAGCCCTCTATCTTTCGTCGACTTGCTCATCGGAATAGATCATGCAGAACTACACTACTCACTCAAAGATGTACGAGGGAACCCCGGAGAGCCGATTGCCAGATTGACTCCTTTAGGGTGGACGTGCATTTGGGGAGCACGTGAAAATTAGAAGCACTCCGCCAGTTTCAAGGTCACCTTCTACGTAGAGCAAGCAGATCATGAGCTAAACACTACACTACAGAAGTTCTGGGACATCAAAGCATCCGGAACCGTAAGGCATCCGACGAGTCAAACCAAAGAGGAGTAGATCGCAGTTGCACAAGTAGAAGAGTCGGTGAACTTCAAGGATGGTCATTATGAAGTATTGATGCCATGGAAGAACAGACAAGAGTTACCTGATAATTACAACACAGCTCTGAAAAGGTTAGAGAACATCGAAAAACGGCTGAAGAGAGATCCTAGCGTAGGAAGTACCTATTCGAAAACTATAGAAGACTACATGAAGAAAGGATACGTCTCAAAGATAGAGTCATCTACTTCCATCATAGGAAAAGCTAGAGGAGAAGTTTGGTATCTGCCACATTTCCCGATCGTGCGTCCAGACAAGACTACGACTAAAGTTCGGATCGTGTTTGACGCATCAGTGAAGCATGAAGGCGTATGCTTGAACGACATGATACACAAGGGGCCAAAGTTGCAGCGAGACTTGTTCGATGTGCGGATTCGATTTCGGTGGTTTCCAGTTGCTCTCGTCTGTGACATAGCAGAGATGTATCTACGCATCAAAATAATCCCTACTGATAGATCGTACCACAGATTCCTGTGGAGAGATATTGACCAATCAAAGCCACCAAGCGAATACCAGTTCAATAGACTAGTATTCGGATCAACTCCTGCCCATTCCAAGCTCAATTTTTGTCACGAAAGCATGCAGAAGACAACAAGAGTCGTTTTCCACAAGCCGCGGAGTCAGTCTTAGAGTCGACCTACATGGACAATAGCATGGACTCTACCTGCACTGTCACAGAATGCATAGAGCTGTACCGTCAACTGTTACAGTTATGGGGATCTGCATGGATGCATGCCAGAAAATGGCTGTCTATCTCCGAAGAAGTCCTTAGAGAGATTTCTCCGGAAGATAGAGCTACAGAAGTAGATTTGGACGAGGGAACCTTGCCGTCTATAAAGACATTAGGAGTGACCTGGGTTGCTAATGAAGATTTCTTCACGTTTAAGGTGAACGCTTCTGATGACCAAAAGCCGTTGACAAAGCGCAGCTTTCTTGCCAAGACAGCGTCCTTATTCGACCCGATGGGATTCTTAGCGCCATTTGTCATGAGAGCCAAGATATTACTGCAGGAACTTTGGACATCAGGCATAGACTGGGATGATGAGCTGGAACACGATTATGCTGTAAAGGCGAAAAAGTGGTTTGAAGAATTGCACCAATTGTCTGACCTTAAGATATTTCGGTGCCTTCAACTCAACCTCGAGGTCCTGTCGAGCTCGCTGCATGTGTTCGTAAATGCCTCTGGAGACGCCTATGGAGCGGCTGTTTATGCTAGATATGAATACACCAACGGTAAGGTGTCGACACGACTAGTAGCAAGCAAGACCAGAGTAGCTCCTTTAACGCCACACAGCATTCCGAGGCTGGAATTTATGGGAGCAGTTACAGGCTTGAGGCTAGGAATATCAGTTACTGATGTATTAAAGATTGACAGAAATGTTTTGGTATTATGGTCAGACAGTATAAACGTCCTTTGGTGGGTACGCGGCAGGGGTCGAGCCTTCAAGCCTTTTATAGCCAACCGAGTGGGAGAGATTCAAACCTCCAGTAAGCCAAACCAGTGGCGTCATGTACCCACTTCGAAGAATCCAGCAGATCTACCAACAAGAGGAATGCCCGTTGAAGCGATCAGGGAAAGTACGCTGTGGTGGAACGGTCCTGATTTCTTGGAGCTGCGAGAGTCAGAGTGGCCTGAGACCAAGATTTCACGAAGCCCTGAGACAGTCATAGAAACTATAAAGAGAGCTATGTCGAGTGTCCTTGCAGCTAATGACTCGAAGGGCGACCAAGTCATGGTATCGGTCGTCGAAGACAGAACTTGGAGACTCCAGCCTGAGAGGTTGTCTAGTTGGCAACGACTAGTGCGAGTTCGGACATGGGTGCATCGTTTTCTGAACAACTGTCAGGTGCCAGCACAACTGAGATGTCACGGAAAGTTGAAGACTCAAGAAATTTTAGAAGCAGAACTTGGAATCATAGCTGAAGCGCAACAAGTGTCATTCCCTGACGAGTATAGAGCTTTGACTGTTAAGAAGCCCATTTCGTTGAATAGCAAACTCCTAAGCCTGAAGTCGATGTTGGATGATGATGGTGTACTGCGATCAGACGGTGGATTGGTGCATGCTGACTACTTACCCTTTGACGCGAGATTCCCAATCATACTGCCCAGGAAGAACTGGGCGACTAAGCTTATTGTCAAGACTCCTCATGAGAAGGGGAATCACCAGGCAGGAACTATCCAGACTTTGGCATCATTGTCACATCGCTTCTGGATATTGCAAGCCAGAGAAGAGATTCGTGAATGGGAAAGAGAGTGCTTTGGATGTCGAAGACACAAGGCTGGGCGTGCCTCTCAGGTCATGGCACCCCTTCCGAAGATTCGACTAATGCTGCCGCTGCGAGCCTTCGCGAGAGTGGCAGTTGATTACGCAGGACCCTTCGTTACCAAACAAGGAAGAGGCATGCGAAGAACCAAACGTTATATTTGCTTATTCACCTGTTTACTGTCTAGAGCCGTCCATTTTGAGATGTCCTACAGTTTGGACACTGACTCGTTCTTGAACGCGTTCTTTCGTATGGTGAATAGAAGAGGTCGACTGCTAGAAGTCTCGTTAAAAACTGAAGTAACTTCATTGGAGGCGAGCGAGAACTGAGAGAGAGCTTGTGAATAAGCTAGACAAAGACGCCATCGACAGATCAGCAGTCAACAAAGGGATACAATGGCACTTCAACCCGCCCTTAGCGCCACACTTTGGAGGAGTGCATGAAACCATAATCAAGGCAGCGAAACGAGCTACTTACGCTACACTTTCACAAGCAGATATTACAGATGAAAAGTTAGCAACGGCATTCACTGGAGCTGAGGCATTATTCAACTCACGACCGTTGACTTACCAGTCTTCTCACCCATTAGATGATGTCCCTTTGACACCAAATCACTTCTTGTTCGGCCAAGTTGGTGGAGAGTTTGCGCCAGAGTCAGTGGATGCCACAGACTTCAACCTGAAAATCAGGGGAAGGCGTGTTCAGGAGATAGGCACTTTTGGAGTCGCTGGCTTCGAGAGTGGTTGCCAACGTTAAATCGAAAAGCCAAGTGGTGGCATTCCAAAGAAGGGGTCAAGATCGATGACGTTGTTCTAGTTCTCCTTCCGGATTCGCCGAGAGCACAATGGCCTCTGGGAAGAATCATCAATGTTTACTCTGGAACAGATGGACATGTTCGGTCGGTCAAGGTCAGAGTTGGGAAGAAGGTGCTAGTGAGACCGCGTATGAAGATCTGCCCCTTGGAGTTGGACTGTGAGCCACGTTGAACTTGCATAGACTTTTTGTTGATGGTTCCCATCGAGAGGGGGAGGATGTTATAGAGACTTTAGTTAAATTAGTACAAGCATTAGTTCATTATATCTTAATTTACTTTATTTACTTCATTTTAGTTCGCTTATTCAACTTAATTAAGTCTAGTCACGCTACCACCGTTATTCCGAGTGTTCTTTGTTGTGTAGAAGTATTTTAGTGCTGCCTCTAGCGGTTGGGGGCGTAGTTAAAGTGCTGCCTCTAGTGGCTGGGGGCGTAATTAAAGTGCTGCCTCTAGCGGCTGGGGGCGTAGTTGTGCCGGCCATATTGTCATAGTTTGATCGAAATGTTGTCGGAAAATATATCGTTGAAATAGATTATTATTGTCGTCTTTGGTCATCGTGAGGCCATCCTACTCCAGTAGGCCACAGGGTGAATTCCACTGGCCCTTGCCAGGGCCAAAAAATGCTGCAGGATTCCAGGGTGCAAGCATGAACACTGCAGGAAAATCTATCCAGCTGAGAAATCAATTGCATCAAGTGAACGCACACTGTTACAAGCCAGCCTCAGAGCAGTGAAAATTAGTGGTGTGGACTTGAATATCAGGAGCATTACGACACTGTACCACAGGGTGAGATATTATAGAGAGGGTTCTTTATAGACTATGGGATTCTTGGTTATTTAAGAGTGCTTGGAAGAATGCACTGGCCATGGCAGAGAGGGGGTTGTTGAACCTGTAAAAGCATATTTTGCAGTTGTTTTTAATTGCACTGTAGCATACTGTCGCACTGTTGCTGATGAACATTAAATTGTCATTTGAAATGCATTAATGAGTGTCTGAAATTAATCGCAAACACCAAATCCACACCCAGCTGCCGGGCTTCTGTGCCACCAGCTGGTCTAAGTACACAGTCACACACAATTTAAAACTTGAAATTCCCCCATTTCTTTTAAATAAAACCACATTTTTCAAATTTTGTTCAGAATAGTTCCTCTCCACCTGCTGACCTATTTTGCAAAGTAAAAACTTGAAGCGATGACCGGTTTTGATTTTTCAAGCCGATTGCATGTGCCCACCCAAAAACCGGGATTTTTGAATTAGGGACATTTAACAGACAAAGACACTAAATGCAATTTCTTGCCCTGTTTTGCACTAAACTGATTTTTGATTGAGGGAAATGGGGAAAATTGATAAATTAGCATATGAAAATAACAATAAAAGTTTAATTTAATTTAATTTCCTGACCCCACAAGTGGAACATGTTCTCACCAAGGCCCATTGTGTATAGGGGACATACTTATTAGAGTCGATTTGCATAACCACAAAAGTCATGAGAACAAGAAATTTGGCAGCCAAGTTTCATTCACAACATAGCTGTTGAGTGGTGAGCACACACAATGTATTCTGAAAAGACATGCGGTGTCACTAGGAGCAGAGGGAGAAGAAAAAGCCAATTTAAAAAAGGACACAGACCCTCCAACATGGACTACTGCAGCTCCAGCATACCAAGGCAGCCCGAGGCAGCAATAGACGGTTGCAGGGCTGTGCCTCTCACACATTTCGAAGCTGAGGATGTCACCTACCTAACTAACAGTGATGCTGCTGCGACAGCTTACAGGTTTAGGCAAATTACTGAAAAAGAAAGAAAAATTCGTGATAGTAAAGAACTGGATGAGAATATTCATGATTAACTTGCGTCTCTTAACAGGCCTGGTGTGACATGTGCGTCAGGTTGCATGCAAATTTGGAAAACTAGAACTAATTGTTGAAAAAAAGACTGGAACTGTGTGTCTATGCATCATTGCACTGCAGATTTTTGCAAATATAAATCGCCAACTGTGCCACTGTCAGATGAGATCAAGCAGCAGACGATTGGGCCACCAGCTGGAGCCTTGAACAGCCAGGCTGTATTGCCTGTGCTAAAGTCAAAAGTGGGAATTGATGATGTAATCAACATTCTGACATGCTTGAATAATGTGCCAACTTCCAATCGCAGCCTGCAGAATAAAATTAATGCCATGAGCCAAACAGTAACTCAACTGAACGAACAAATGATTGAGAACCAGTGCTACGTTAAAAAAGTCACCACTCTGGCTGGCGGTGAAGGTGTTGCAAAAGTTGAATTTCACGTTTCCTACTCCAGTAGGCCACAGGGTGAATTCCACTGGCCCTTGCCACGGCGAACAAACACTGCAGGATTACTGGGTGCAAGCATGAACACTGCAGTAAAAACCACCCAGCTGAGAGATCAATTGCATCAAGTGAACGCACACTGTTACAAGCCAGCCTCACAGCAGTGAAAAACAGTGGTGTGGACCTGAATATCAGGAGCATTACAACACTGACCCAAAGGGTGAGATTTTAAAGAGGGTTTGTTTTAGACTATGGGATTCTTGGTTATTTAAAGGCCTATGGTCCGAGTTATAGAACAAAAAACCTTTTAACACCGTTTAAGCCGGTTTTTTGATGTGACATGGACTTCAAAAAGTTATTAACTTTCAACTTGTGCAAAAAGTTTGAAAAAAATCGTTGTAAATACTACAAACGAATGAAATGTTTACAAAGAATTTAGTATCTGTGACGCTAAACTGATTATAAACATTACAACAACACATGCGCAGCCACAGATCTAGAGGTCAACAGAATTTATACAAATGGCGGGGAGAAGTAGGTCTATGAAGTGTACGTCCGAAGGCGAAACGCAGTCGTCCTGCTCTACGAGATTCAGAAAAAGACGTGTTAGCCAGTACAAAAAGCGGCATTGCCAACAAACCGTGTACCTGTAAGCGACTTGTTCGATAGGTGAGAAACAATGAGGACAAGACTGAATGTTCGAACTCGTGAAGGTTTTACATTACAACAAATGAACAATTCCAGGCTTTCGATGGACAAGTATAATTCAGTAAGTACTAAGTGTGCTGTTTGTGAAATGTTCAATGACTCATACACTGTTAGAGCATTCACTGATGGGTAACTGATCTCAGTCAGCATACATCGGACCCAAATCATTTTGAAGAACCTCAATTCGATCAGCTGTGCAGTTTTTGTTCTAATGCTAGTAGTACTACTGATTCACGCTGATCCGGACTAGTTACACCATGTTAGTGTTTTAACATGTAGTTAAAACTGGTAAGGCCCTTTCATTCTAACGTCGACATGGCGATGTTTTGGGGAGTTGCAGTCAGTATGGAGGGTTAACTTCGGTCCTGAATCGAAGTTAACTGTGCCAGTTGACTTCACAGTAGACAAGCGGAGTGTCGATGCTGTGGTGCACGGTAGTATGAATGATCAACTTCGGTTATATCTAAGAAGTTATTGTCAGGGGCCACTGCTATCATCGACAATTACACGGTAATGTCGTCGCTAAAAGCTGCTCATATTTTGCTCGAGTAGTCACTGATCGAATTAGAAATAGGTTTTTGTGTCCATTAGCACATGTCATGTTCCCAAATTATCACATTAAAAAATCCTGGTGTACAAGTGTTGCATCTGCACTACGTTGCGATTACTTCGATGACAACATTGTCAGCAACAGTTTACTTAGACATCCAAAGCCGGTAAAAACGTTTCGATTAACTTTCCAGTTCATGTCGACACTCTGCTCAGACCGAAATTAAGTACAAAAGGGCTTTTAGATCGATTTCAACTAGCAGAACAATGTGGCAGGTGGTGTAAAGAATTGTGGCGGGAGAGGGGGGGTGTTTGTAGGATGTGTTAGGGACTTCACCTGGCCACGCCAATAGCTTTATTAGAAAGCTCATATCAGTGTTGGTCGTACTGAGTACAGTGGGGGGTGGGGGGGTGGGGGATTAAGTCTTGGTCAAGATGGCTATACTTGAGTTTTGTCATGGAATTGCTAAATTTTCGAGTTGTGTATCGAATACAGAGATTAGGCTATTGGCTTTAACGTAAGCCGGAATTTTCATCAATTATAAATCACTTAAGTCGCTGTCAGTTTAGAATAATGCTGTCTCAGCTACAAATTTTGCCTTCTGGTAATTAAATCAAAGTTCTTTTAAGCATAAAGGTGTGACAAATTGACTGAAAGTACATTCTTAAATCTTGTGATTGCTCCTGGTAAAGTGAGTCAAATTGTATTTAAACCCTCCTTCATCATCTGTACTTTCAGAATGAGTGGTTTAGACAACACCCTCTAAAAACTTCTTTGCAAGAGTCCCACACTGGTCATCCCCTGAAGAAACCTTGAGGTATTGTTTCATTCATTTCCTTAATATCTCATGGAGTGACATTTCACATTTTATTCAACTCACAACTCACAATCCTAACCAAAGATATCACTGTTTCGTTTACAGTATTTAAACATGCCTTGTTTAAAGCCTGTTCAATTTCTATTCAGGGATTCACCCAGGATTTCGAAAATAGGATGTCCAAAATGGGATTCCCAATATTTCGGAGTGTCCGTGAATCCGACAACGCATTACCCCTACCACCATGCAGTGCACCAGCATCCCCCCACACTGATTTTTTTACAAAAGTACATAGATCAAAGCATTTACATCTGCTTTTTCAAACTAACCCCCTGTAACGAGCTTTTTTTACTAAAAAACTGCTTGGACCTAGACTTTTACACCTAAACTTATGAATATAGCCAAGCAGCTTACCAGACAAATATTAGAGATATTTTTGAAGGATGAGTGCACTTTGCAGATGATGGTGTCACTGCTGTTCCATATTAAAACATGGAAATGCACATTGAAATGCACGAAGCAGTGTTTCATTTGAGTTATTTATATTAGGTTTGTGTGAGTTATTTATATTAGGTTTGTGTAAACCATACTTTAGTGTGAAGTTTTTATTCTAATGTATCAGTGCTTTGGAGGATGTCCAGTTGAGCAAAGAACATTTGTAATGTAATTAATTTGCATGTGAAAATTTTCAACTCGCTTACAACTGTAGTATAAATGCAAGCCAACTCCAGCTGCTGGTTGAAATTCTGTGCATCATGTTTGGTGTGGGGAGCAATTATGATTTCTAAAAACCTTGTTTTGAAAATTTGCCCTTTTACGATTCCATCTGTCAATTCAATGTCAATGTTTCAGATTCATAGATACATATCTGAGTTCTCAGTGTAGAGGCCTCAGAATAAATTTTAAACTGAATGTCTTCTTACAAATGCCACTATTGTCATCTTGCAGGGTTTCAGAGCTGTTGTTCACCCTTGTCCTTATCTTCTTTGTCACCTGCATCCTCACAATCTGGATCGAAGGTTTGTGTCTGCTCTTGTAAAGACTCTATGCTCTATTGGAATTTAAAGTAGATATAGGCATGCCTTATGTCACGAAAACCAACTGTTTATTTAGACCATGTACCATTAGTATGATATTCATCTCGAATTGTTCCTTGATAAAAATAAGGTGTGAATTTTGGGCTTGAAAATCTCCAGCAATCTGTTACTACTTGAGAGTTTCTTTAGGTTGACGTGTCACAGCATGCCATTTCATTCACCTGACATGGTCACAATCATAATGAACTGACAGTTCTTTGCAAGACCAAAACTTATTTCTCATCTGAATGAGGAAAGTGGTTAAAATCAAAAGTTAAGTTGCACGGATAACAGGGTTTATAGCCGCAGAAATTTTTCTGTGAAAATGCAACTCTATTTTCTCTCAATGTAGGTTTCTTACTGCTTGTTAAAAGGCGATGATAGTATGACCGGCTGCTGAGTAGCACTTGGGACATAACCATGTTGCCATGAGTTCAATTTCTTGCCTTGGAACTCTAGAATCCACTTAAACCATAAAGTGGCAATGGCCATCAAAAGTTATCATGATGCGATGAAGATTTGGCAATACGTGCATTAGTTCTTGCACCATCTTTCTAATTTGCAACCTCTCACACTTGTTGATACTAGCATTCCGTTGGTGGTATAGATACAGTTATCATTACTTGTACCCAATGGTGGTTTTCTTTGCACTGTATTTTTGGTTTTAGTGTTTCAGTGCTCAATTATATTGTAACTTTTCACAATATTTTACACTTACAGGCTACATAGGTACTTCAGTGAGAAATCTAAGAGTAATGCTGTCAAGGATTAAGAAAGGTCTACACTCCAGTTCCACCGGTGTCCATAATTAGCAGATGCTTGAGAGAAATACAAGGCGTGCACAAACTTGACACATGACTTCCAGGGGTCACCCAGTTCATTGCCTTGACGTTCAATGGTTTTGGAATGACAACAAATGTTATTTGATCTATCAAAAGAACTATCACTGCATCAGTGAACATTTGACACTAATTTTAAAGTTACCTTTGCATAGTAGCTTGACGTGGATATAGACTGTTGTCAATACAAAAGGACACGGCTATATTTTTGATCTTACTCATTACCATACAGCATATAAATCTGACATTCTACTTTTTATATATGTAAACCAACAATCCTTGACCACTGTTTGCTTACATTTGACTCCAAAACTGTGATACAATACCTGCTTTTTAATTGAAGTGCTCTTGTAACTTGGTTCATGTTGAGTTTATCAACAGTCATCATCTGCTTTTGGTGGTCCACGTGGTTGTGCGAATTATTATAAATGTGTCCATGACTTCAAACATATTTCGATTAATTACATGTCATGCTGCAACTCTTGTTTGCATTTACATTTCTGTTGTGTTGAGAATTACTGCAGTGAAATGCATTTGATGTTATACAGGTTACACTTCGGCAGTGAAAATCCATTTTGTTTGTTAATGTGATTATGTCATTGCTGTTAAAGCTGCTATGAACCTGCCTTCCTTCAATTAAACCAACTCTCAATTATGACTATTTATTGTCTTGGCCCATTCCTTACTCAATGTACAAGTGATTCCTGGAATTAGAAAGAACTGACAGTTCGTTATTAATAGCTCGAACCTCAGTTTATCAAGTTGCCTTGAAACAGCTTGTCATTTTCTGTAGGTGAATTTGTTACAAGCCAAGAAACCCATCCTCACCTGGGTAAAGAAACTTACTGATAGGAGGTCTGATGCGGAAAATGGTATAAATTAAAAGTTACTTTATTGTTGATGGAATGTTGGTTTGTAGCAACTTTACCAGTTCGGTTTTCAGTATGAAACTAAGAAATGATATTCGGCATAAATTTTGTTTATTAGTACCACAAAGAAATCACATTTATCTGAGTACTAAGTAGTAGACAAAACAAATATGCATTAGAGACATAAAATATGGTGCCTGAGTAAATAACATAATTTGTTTGACTGCAAGCAAAGTAGATAAAGCAGTACGATTTGTGACATAACCCTTGCATTGCGAAAATATGTTGGGGTAGGCGCCTTTTGTTGTAGTTGGTACCTTTGTTGAAAGCCAGCACATCATTACGGTAGACTCTTGCCAGTTCCTCATTTATGACGAAGAAACCAAAAGTCCTGAATCAAAAATAAAAATAAAAATAAAATTTTCTTCATAACCATGTATAAGAGAAAAAAAATATTCATTAACTAGTGTACTTCAAAAGCTGAATACCTTATAGAATGCGAACAGTTTGTCCCGTCAACACGCCATCTTTTTGGTCACATCACGTGACCTATTGAATGTATGTCCGAAAAGATTTCTGCCCTAGACAGGGACGGACAGAAATCTTTTTGGATTGATATTCATTAGGTCACGTGATGTGACCAAAAACATGGCGTGCTGATGGGACAAGCTCTTTGCGACATTTTTCCATGCCTTATTGAAAAAGATTTATTTATACATACCTTATAGAATGTACTGTTGGCAATCCATTGTTATGGCTATTTTGGTATTTATACTTAAATTTCAGAGAAACAATAAACAAAACTCAAATAAGGAATGTGTTTTATTGTGTTTTGTTTAGTTTGACTAAAACAGGACCTTATCATGAACCTGCCAATAATCCATAGATAGTCTTTATGAATATTCATGTCACGGGCGTACTGTCAGGGCCGTAATAATGTTTTCACTTCACAATTGCCAAGTAAAGGTTTAGTCCAGTTATCATTAATACCTAATAGCCTGGAAATAATTTGTTCACATTTTCTCAATAAGTAACAATTATGAGCATATTCAGATAATTTATTTGTTAAATTGAGTTTTGGGTATTTGTCTGAAACATTGATGTTGAGTGAGACCAAATCTCTGTAGCCAGAGCCTTGGATGGAAAATGGTAAAAGGTTATTACAAGTGTCATGTCAGCAGTGTTTTCTTTCACAGAGTCACATGTGTGCATAATGAGGGTGCTTAACTGGAGTTCCAAAACTCTTTATAAGAAATACTCACAGGCATAAGCAAAATGCAGGTGACAGGTTGCTTCTTATAGATCTTTTCAGTGTAGTGGACACTCCTCAGCATCTGCCACAGGTACACCCTGATGACAATCACAGCTGGTGATACCCACCACCCCAGTGAGTATGGACACAGCAAGTTGAATACAATACCCTCATCCTCAGATATACTTATGTGAGGCTGAAAAAAATCAAACCACATTAATTTTGAGTTGCAGTTTAAACATGACCTCAACATGAAGGGGAAGGTTGTTTTCATAGCTGCAAACTGGTTGTTGTTCTTCAAAAAGCCAGTGGTCCATTATTAATGAAGTTTTAAGACAGTATAATTTTCAGCATTTTATGTGGCACATTTTAGTGATACATAGCAAATGTATTTTATTACAGGTTTTCAGTTTTGTTACCTATAAAGCTTGTGTGATTACTGATGAAAGAAAACAATAAGAATGACTTGATAACACAAAAGTTATGTAGAATCGGTTCTATTGCGTTAAGAAACGAGAGTTCCAAGCATACCTGCATGTGAAGAGACCGAACATCAATTGCCACCTAAGCCTATTCCTCTGCACATGGCTCAGTACTCCAATCATGTTGTCTCTGTTGCTTGAGTATTGTTATTGTTGGTGAACTGGTGATGCACATTACGGTGAACCTTTAAAAACATGGTAATCGCATAAAATGCCAATCTGAGCAGTACATAGATAACATTGATCAATACATTCCATAGGATACACATTTTCGCAAAAATATGAATGTATCTGAAATTGAAACTTCAGTGTTCTACCCGTTTCCAGACTAATTAAGTTTTTTTCCTGTGTTAACTTGCTAATACCGATGCTAGAAGTCTGTAACAGCTGACATTCAAGGAGGATAGATGATTTTCGAAGCACCCTTTAGGCCCTCTGCCATGTAAACCGATGGATTGTGTTCTTGATAAAGTGAGTCTGCAAGGGCCTAGTTGCACACTCAAAGTACAAGAAAGAGTATATTAATTAAAAGCAAGCACTGTCATTAACCTTCCCCTGTCCCTAGCCCTTTATTTACCCAATCGAGACCATACCACTGATAATACAAGATGTAACCTGCTCGACCTTTATTAATGCTACTAATGATCTGCCTTTGGCTTATACCCTTTTGCCTTTGAGGAGGTCCCATACATAGTATATTGTTCTGTAATGATGTGACCACTCCCAGTGTCCTGCAATTTGAGAACCAGATTTCTTCACTGAATAACAGGCATCAAATTTGTTGCATCCTATTTCCAACCATAGTTTTGTATGATCTCACTATTCTCCCAACAAGCTTCAGCCTACTGGCACTTCCCAAGTTTGCTTGCATTTAATCCGAGGATTCATCGCTGATCCAGTGGGTTGTGTTCAAGTGGACTAGCTAGCTGACTAGTCTGTGGTGGATTTAGAGGGGGGCTATGACCTCCCTAAAATTCTCACAGTTCCCATTTGGCAGTTCGGGGGTGCAAATGTTTGGTGAACTAAATCCTGGCCAATACTCTGCCCTGTTCCCCCAACTCAAAATCCTGGATCTGCCCCAGGGGCAGATCCAGTATTTTGAGTTAGGGGGGCCAGGGCACAGGAATAACCAGAATTTTGCGACATGCGCGAGCCCAGCCTGATGTAGGAATGCAGGGGTGTCGAATTTTTGGGTTTGTTTATCTTATTACTAAAAAAAACATAAACGGTAAACAGGGTTTGTTCAAGGGGCATGTGCTAGTCAGCAATTTGCACCCCGAACTACCAAATGATATCTGGGAGAATTTTAGGGGGGCCATGGCCCTCTTGCCCCCCCCTTAAATCCTCCAATGTGCTCCTGCTAGTACAATTTACAAGTAAAGTATAGAGTCCCTGGTGATAGATGATGATTTTCTTAAGGCAATGAAAAACCAGGAATAGATTTGCAATTCAAGTCCAAAGTCTGAAAACTGCCGGCAACTCACGACCATCGAGTGACAAACAGGGTCTATCCAACCACAATAACACTCTTTTTCAGTCACAGCATTGATAGGCCTAGGGCTAGGGCTAGCCTTGGTACAAATCAGTATACTAAATATACTACCCTGGCTGTGTGAATTTCGGGCTCTATTGAAGAAAAACACAGTGGAACCTAGCTGTATTTTGATACCGCTAGCTGGCTGGCTAGGGTACCACTGCAGACTCGACTCGATCACGATTACTATGGAATTCAGTATATAATTTTCCCACAAGTAATGGTTTCATCTAATCCTAAGAGTAATAGTTAGACTGTTCAGCTCATACAGAGAGCAACATCGTCATCAAAGTGTTCAAGAAACGAATAAATTACCTGATTAAGGCGAACTTCTCTTCTTCGAAGCAGTACCGGAAACAGCTGACTTTGTCTGGAGTTGCCGAAAGGTCAAACCGCACAGCATTATGGGCAACATTCGTTTGTTTTGATCACGCAGATTTTAAGAAAATAAAGAATAAAAAACGTCTACAAACGGATCATATGACTTTAAGGGTGCTTGGAAGAATGCACTGGCCTTGGCAGAGAGGGGGTTGTTGTACCTGTAAAAGCATATTTTGCAGTTGTTTTTAATTGCACTGTAGCATACTGTCACACTGTTGCTGATGAACATTTAATTGTCATTTGAAATGCATTAATGAGTGTCTGAAATTAATCGCAAGCACCACATCCACACCCAGCTGCCGGGCTTCTGTGCCACCAGCTGGTCTAAGTACACAGTCACACACAATTCTTTCTTCAATTTTTATAAAAAAATGAAAAAATATTCAATAAAAACTATTGTTCTGACTTTGATTTGTGGCAGAGAGAAGAAATAGTGCCAAAACTTAGAAATATTTCAAAGATCTAAATTCCGCCATTTCTTTTAAATAAAACCACATTTTTCAAATTTTGTTCAGAATAGTTCCTCTCCACCTGCTGACCTATTTTGCAAAGTAAAAACTAGAAGCGATGACCGGTTTTGACTTTTCAAGCCGATTGCATGTGCCCACCCAAAACCTGGGATTTTTGAATTAGGGACATTTAACAGACAAAGACACCAAATGCAATTTCTTGCCCTGTTTTGCACTAAACTGACTTTTGATTGAGGGAATTGGGGAAAATTGATGAATTAGCACATGAAAATAACAATAAAAGTTTAATTTAAGTTAATTTCCTGACCCCACAAGTGGAACATGTTCTCACCAAGGCCCATTGTGTATAGGGGACATATTTATTAGAGTCGATTTGCATAACCACAAAAGTCATGAGAACAAGAAATTTGGCAGCCAAGTTTCATTCACAACATAGCTGTTGAGTGGTGAGCACACACAATGTATTCTGAAAAGACATGCGGTGTCACTAGCAGCAGAGGGAGAAGAAAAAGCCAATTTAAAAAAGGACACAGACCCTCCAACATGGACTACTGCAGCTCCAGCATACCAAGGCAGCCCAAGGCAGCAATAGACGGTTGCAGGGCTGTGCGTCTCGAGCATGAACACTGCAGCAAAAGGATCACAAAAGTTTTGCTGCTCTTATGAGGAATCTGGTCTGGACTTTGAAAACAGACGCAGCGTACTAGGCAGCGGGATTGCATTGTATCTTTCCGGTACAAATCTTCTCCGACCTCAGCAGGAACCCAAACTTCTTTGTACACGTAAAAAGTGTGAATCGAAGACTAGTAAAAAGAACTCGATTAGTGTTTACTACAAGTGGCCAAGAAGCGTGCGCTGCATACTGTACCGGCTGTCGTCGACTGACATTTAGTCGGGAACTTTCTATTCATGAAACGGGTAACATAGCATTGGCAAGAAATAAATATTGGCACTAATTTCTGAAAGTTTCTAATACCGTAAAAACTTTTGCATTATTTTTAAGAGAAATTATTTAACTAATCATAATTGGTGTTTTTTAAGTGAAAATGACCCACTGATAGTGAACACATTCGCACCCTTGCACCCCGAATCTTTCGGAAATTAGCTGTTACACAACAGTCACGCATCCACTCACCCGGCTGATCAATGAGTGACCTAGTGGTCTTACAGAAATAATTCCCGAACATTTTTAGGAGATGAGGCCAGCAAGTGCTATGTATTAAAACACGCTCCCTGCTTTACTGCTTGATTTACTTTCTTTGGTTACAATGCACACCTTACTTTGGCAAATGAACTCTGATAACAAGCACACGCACGCTTACACACGCGTGCGCGTGCGTATGCAAACTTCAAAACAAACGTCACGTGACAACATGTGTTTTCCTCCAGAGATTCTTCTGCGGACTACAATCTAGCACTGCAGTTACTAATCCAAACTCCACAAGAACTTTTAGAGATGCTATTTGGAAAACTTAAGGATTCCAGGTAATTTGTCGAGGTGAACCTGTATTCTTATTCGAGAATTCAAGTTGCTCTATCAATGATTGCGAGACCGGCAGCTACGCATTTGTCGGCGAGATTTCGCCCTCCCGGGATTTCAGCACAATTTTTTGAAAAATGATCGTAATTTAACAACAAATTTTGATAGCATTAATGGATCACAATTTTGTAGAAAATAAATAATAATATTCTGGACTTTGTCTTAGCACTTTAATGCATAGTGTGCGTTAAGTGAGTCGACAGAACAGGTGATTGTGTAGAGGAATTGTACGCAAAATTGCTCAGGTGGCTTGGTTCTGTCAAGGAAAAACAAGATTTTTCACCACCCTCCGCCGTGGAGTATTTGTTGCCGTTTCTTTTAAGGGAAATAATATTTTGCAGTTTCCTAGATACATTTTCTTGCCGCCCTCAAAATGAGCGCTGTATACTTTATGCCACAAAATCGCAAAGAATTTAAAAAATCTGCCTTTGCTACCAGAGCTACCAATGTTTCTGACCCATCTTTTATGCAGTTCTTGATCCTTGGAAACAGGCAGTAATTAAATTCTTTATCTCACTAACTGTTATTATAGCAGCCAGGCACACAACATGTATAACCTCCCTGTGGCCGGTTCGCCCCCACGCTTGCCGACGTCCTTGTTTACTGAATAATACCACATTAACCACAATGCAACAGTCTGACCCATTTCCAATATGGCAGCGTTGCAACTCCGTTATTGGCCTGCTTGTTGTCGTACGGGACGAAAGACTGTGCTGGGCAGTTAACAAAGGAGCCAGATGTTATTGCACGCTAAGAACCCCTCAAGTCTGGAAAAGTTGCTAAACCACAGAACGCCGTCATGAGTTTTATGAAAATGCATCAATGAACTCTGAAGATAAATAGGAAAACAAAAAAATAAAATTGTCACAAGAGGGTACACCAATCGTTGGATTGGTCAAAAACCATTGAAATGCATTCACGACTACATTGCGATTAGTTCAATGACAACACTGTCACCTACAGTTTACTTCGATGTCTGTTAATTACCAAAGCCAATATGAATGCAAAAATCAACTTGTCATTAACATAAGACGACCACGTTCCATGTGGTCAAAAACTTCTTTTTTTAACTTTTGATTTGCCTGATGGCTTTTTTTGCTTAATTATTTTGGCAGCTGACATAATACCCCTAGAGTCTAATAGTAGTATCGATTGTTGAGCAGGTGCTTTGAACAACAGCGTTGTTGACTTTAAACTCAAAATGAAATATACAATGTATATAAAATGTTACATTGTTTATTAAAGTGTTAAATATGAAGACCTGTCACTCATTAGCAGTGTTTAGTTGCCTAAGTTCAAAGTATTCAGTAAGAAGACCTGTCAATCATTAGCACCTGCTTGGTTGCTTAAGTGTCCAGGGGAAGCAAATCTTTACACAATCAAGTGCTTCCCTTAAAAATACGACGCGAATTGGCGGAGTCTTGTATGATCTGTCTTTTCTCTCAAGAAACTCGCCCTACTAAACGCACGCCTACCTGTAGGAATACCTTAGTTCTAAGAGATGACCAGCAGCGACCGAGGTACGTAAAAACCCAATTACACTCAGGATCACGACGCTGTCGAAGTCTGTTACTTCAATCTGCAGACGTATATTTTAACTCATATGCTTGAAGTCCGACGTCAGTGTAGCTCCGTGGGGGTAAAATCGTTTCTCCGTGCAGTAAGCACCAACTCCAGACTTTTCAAAAATTTCGATCTTAACCGCCCATGCTTGGCTTACAGTCCACCCCGTTTTTTAAGATTACCAATTTAAGGGCCCTGGGTGGTAACGCGGACGAGTACGGTAAGTAACAAGGCCAGCACAGCTACAACATTTCTTATCATAGGATGGGAATCACAAAAGTAATTGTCAATTTGAAAAAATGAAAGGTCAGCGGCATAATCAAGCCAAATTTTCTGCAGACAAACTACACTTAAGTGAAAATTCAACAGTTGACAGAGAAAAAGTAAAAGGCTAACAAACTTAGTTCAGCTACTTTGTATGTTTAAGGATAACATGCAAAAAGTCACCTTTCTGTTTAAGAGCAAAAGCTCTAAATGAATCACTATCATAGTAGTGAGAGGACTTGAGATCACCATATGTTATTCAATACATCCAAGTAGTGAAATATGGTATTTCACTTGTTAAATATATTTATGGGAGCATATGGACCCGTCTTACTCCTTTTCCCCCTCATCTCAGTCTATTCTATTATTCCCTCGTGCAGGACTACAAGTCGTTTTCCCAGCCTTCGCATTGGTCTGCTGTTATCACGTGCCTCAAGTTTGGTCAGCTCTTGGCTCTTATAGGCCGATGATTGTCACGTGTCTTTAGGGGCGTTTTTCTTTGTTATTGTAACCTCGCTTTCAGTTCACTTTGTTCCAGCCACATTGCTGTATGTCTCACCCTCTTCCTCACAGTTTTCGTCTTTCTCTCGTACTTCCACGTGGCCAGCGGTTTTTATTGCCCATCTTGCCAGAGATTACCTATTATAAGTTATTTACATGACTTGTATTCATTTTATTGTAATTGTACTAGTCATATTAAAGTCCTTGTCTCACGCGTTGTTAACCCTTATTACATGGTTAGAAGATGTTATAAGGATCCAAGAAGTACCAACCCCATAACTAATACACGATCCGTACTCGAAAACAGTTTAAATGAACGCGCCACTCACGATTCGCACCCGAAGAAACACCGCCATTTTGAACTTGCCGCGAACCCGGAAGTACAATTCATTCAGGAACCCAGGCCGAGAAAACGCCGTCAGTGCGACTGGAGCAGTGCCTGTACTGTTACCAGCCAGCAAACGGGGATAAAATGATCGACAGCGCGCCTTAATTTTAATAAAATCAAACTACAGACAATTTTATCGAATTTGCTGAAGAAATGTGGCGAATAAATTTTGACAGAAATTATTTTGCCAGACTCGGGACCGCAGCCTATCGGACCCGGTGCGGATCGAGACCAGACACTGGCGAACGGTAAATGCATGCGGTTGCAAGCTGTTTTGTCGAAGTAAAATAGTCAAATCATAAATGCTGCATATATTCAAGGGTAGTTTCAGACACTTGCATGAAATTACGGGCTGGTTAGTCCTGTGTCACACTGCCGCGGCAGACCTTAGTTAGCCTCAGTCACCAGCTACCAGTGAAGACTATAGTCAAAATACAGCTTGTTAGTAGGCCTATACAGCTTTGCGCCAAGACTACCCTTAGGCCTAACTGGTCGCTGGCCACAAACACAAAAAACACGAAAATTGAACAAAGTTTCTTTTTTGTAGCAACGTTTGTCAAAATGTATCAACGTTAAATCTTCACAAATTACAAAGTAGCCGATTGAACATGCCTTTCAGTTCAGCAAAAGTCGACATTGTAGGTGCCGCCAGAAATGAGACGAAGTCCAACGGGAATTGTGAGCACATTTATCACTTAATGAGTAACAACTGCGAGGCTGAAATTTGGTGAACACTGCTAAATCGTGCAGAATAGTAAGTAAAGATATGTCTAACTAAATTTCACCGTAATTTGTTGGCGAAAACAATTTACACAAAGTTTTAAACTCGTAACTCATCCCGCTGTCCTCCAATATGGCCGACGCGATCCAAACAAAGTGACCCAAATTTCGCCACAAAACTTGCAATAACTTTACAGTGCTTGCCCCGATTTTGATACTTTTTCGATTTTTACTGAGTAGAATGTACTACCTTTCCGATGATAGCAAAGTACTTTTTCAAAACGAGGAAAAAAATAAAACCGAAAAAAATTTGGTTCGACCCATATTGGTTCCTAGGTTCGACCGGCCTACGTAAGGAACTAAACACCAATGCTATTTTAACATACTAAGTACGCGTAACATTCCAAAAAAAATCAACGACCACTAACTACAAACTATAAATACACTACATATGCAAACGAATCACGATATATTACTAATAAAACAAAATAATGAAGACTTTTCGAGCAAGCCATAGCACATTCAGTTACAAGGAAAAAATGGCGGCGTTCAGGACAAGTTCCTGAACTGATGAGCCGGAAATGTGGGTACGGAAATAACCGATGACAACCGGTAATCATACGCTCAGAGAAAAGGGTCAAATACGGTTGAAAAATCGCTTTTGGCAAGAAAGGCGAAAAGAATGTAAAGAAAGGATGTCGAAAATAAGATTTTATGTAGTAAGTATTTTCGGATACTAGAACCACATGGGCAGTTTGCAACAAGGACTTTAAATGACCTTATATCGCCTACCTCGGTCTCCTTTTCATCTCTGGTAACGAGCTTGCGACGCACGTATCATTTATCTATTATTCGGGACATATGTCGATCATAAAAAGTGTTTGCTGCAACAAAGATATGGCAAACAACACTGGTAGGTGTCTAAGTGATACAAGCATGTCAATGGATATTTTCCCTAGGAGAGAATCATACTATAACACACAGCGCAGGCCAATGAAAAGTCAGAGAACCACTGACTACTTGGACAGGTCTTACCCAACAGGAGAGTCATGAAATCTGTGAAATTCATGATATATATATATATATATATATATATATATATATATGTATATATGTATATATGTATATGTATTACTTTGTATGTTAGTGTGACAGTATTATTGATATTATTTCTTTGCTAGCCAATTGTTTGTGTTTATAGAAACTTGTTTTGGCTGTTAGCTGAGTCAGAGACCAACCCATCCAGTGCATCCACACATTTTGATGATCTCTGTAGTAAACAAGATTGCATAATGGTCATTCACAGAATCATTGTATAAGCCTAAAGACAGCTGACCATTACCATATAGGGCAAACACAACAGAATAGTTCAGATGATTGTTGTGAAAGCAGAGTTGGCTTCCCGTTATTTCCTGTAGAATATTGAATCATAAAGTTTAGTGCATGCAACCCACATATTTGTAACTTGTATATAAATCCATTCACTTGTCTAATAAAGACAGTCCTCATCTTGCTACTGCCAGTTGCTTTACTAGTGTAATTGAGTGTTCCACACTTAGTTACTGAATACAACCATCTCACTGACGGATGGAGACAGTCCACAACACAACACAATGCTGCTACTAAGTCGAGTTATTCTACTATTCTACTACAGAGACCAAGGGCTCATTCAATCAACAAATACAAGAGAAATGCCACAGTGATTGACAACTCAATGAACAGAAGTTGCAAATGGGGAAAATGTAACTAGAACTCAGCCACAAGTACATGAAGACATGCTTCCGTTCATCAGCTCAACTGGATATCTCTGGAAAATAGAAGACATGACATGAAACTTGCTTCACTCTAAAAAACTATTAATGGTGTAGTTGCAATCAACTCTGCTGATTACTTAAAGGAGCTTGCCAACCAAAAAACAAGTAACCTATTTTGTACCAATTTAGTAGAACTACTCGATAACAGCACATTCGGTTGTGTTACCTGACACCTGATGGCGGAGGTGTTGAAATTATCCAATGACGTCGTTGGTTTCACACGCTAGTCTGTTCAGCAGTTCACAACACGGGTTACTGGTGTAAGCGTATCGCTTGAATTCATCGTTTAACAAAAATAAATCACCAAACTTCGATGTAAAACCCTTTGTGGTGTGGTGTCTTAGACACAGGGTTAGATGTGTAGTTAGTGTAGCTTAGTGTAGTTAGTGCTTGCACTTTCTAGCTTTCAGCTTCTACGACCACCTAGTCCTCTGAGACGAATTAGGAAGGCATATGTAAGACCCGCCTTGGTGGCCTTTAACTACCTCTAATGAAGACTCTTGCAGTACCTCCTCGTGGTACACCATGGTAACTGGGCACCCTGTGGCCCCAGGCTAAATTTTGCAAGGGATCTCGGAAGAGGTTAGGCTCTTAAAGGTGCAACGTGCATGACCCATCGGTGTATGGATATGCTCTGGCATTCACCAATCTAACTCCCAGCTATGGGCAAATAGCACCCTTCATTGGTTGGGCTCAAGACTTACTGCCTTGTCCTGTAAAATACTAGCTTTTTGTGGCTGAGCGGACGTGGTGCCTTTCAGATGCTCTCCACATCCCTGGCACTCAACGGTCAGAAGAACTGCAGAGAGCTGCAGGTGGAGCCGACCCTCCCATCAGAGCGGACAAAGTGTCTGTTGGATACCTTACTTGTCCTACGCACTCAACGTTCAGGAGACGACGGATTGTCTTCTTGGTCAGGGGTCCGGGAGAGGTCACTCCCGGCTGCCACATTGTGTCAGTGAACATACCGGTGCGTGGCACTTTACCGATTCTAAGCCATCACCTCATCGGCGTCGGGTGGGCGTCAGGGGCCACGCATGACGGTGGGAGGGGTTCTTTAACCCTTATTGGTCAGTTGCTGCTCGCCTTAAGCCTGGCAGCCCCAGGCCAATAGGGAACTGACCCGCCGCGGTTAGCCTGCCCCTTTGGGCGTAGGGGGCTTTGAGGTTGTTACAACCTCGACAGGCTTATCGGTACTCCATCGCCTGCTTCAAGACTTATTACAGAAGTAAACGTCCATACGGATGCTGGACGGCGCGACTGGGAAAGTGCTGCCGGACAGAACATCCGCCGTGGCGCCAGAAAGCGCGGACCTAGAAAGAAACGCAGAGGTAAAAGAGCTGGCAAACGAGCCAGACAACTCAAGTACGAAAGACTTCAACTCAACCATCTCAGGATTGGTTACTGTAATATACGTGGCATACGTGGCAGCAAGCATATACTGGATAAAATCTGTGCGGGCTACCACATTCTCCTGTTCCAAAAAACCAAACTCGAGGACCTATCAGACTTTGAACTCGAAGGTTTAATTTTTTCTAAAGAGGACATCACCAATGGCCTGGCGTACGCAATGAACAAAGACAGCCACACCATGGTAGAGCTTATGAATACTCACAGTTTCACTACCACTGACAGGCAACTACAGATTATAAGTGTCACTGATCCTGGTTTCCGCGACCCATTCACACTAGTCAATCTGTATATACGGGGAAACTCCTCCCCTAGTTGCGACCATTGGAATTTTCTTCACAATCTGCTTCAAATCTATCCAGACATTCTCATTGTTGGTGACTTTAATGCTCATCATTCCAGCTGGGATGTCTACGGTGTGAACCCAAATGGTAAAGGTCTCGCCAAATGCCTTCCAGAACTAGATTTATACATTCTCAACTCTGGTGAACCCACTAGGATGGCTGAGAGACCGGGTGACAAGGACTCGTGCATTGACCTTGCTCTGAGCAGCGGCAATCTTCGCGATCGTGCTGAGTGGCGCAGGAGTTTTCAAGCTGGAAGCTATCACTACTTGTGTGAAGTTCAACTACACCACCACTTAAAGGCTCCAGTAACGACTTATAATGGCCCTACAATAATACCGAAGGGGATAAAATCTGGAAATCAGTGTGCAGACACGCCAAAAGTTTACATAAGCACGTATGCCACCACAGGAGGCAGAACCCCCCTACTTGTTGGAATAAAGATGTTGACACTGCCTGGGCCAACAAGCGCTCCAAAGAGCGGGATTTTGATCGTGCACGTCAAAACTGCACACCAGAAGAGTTCACGGTCGTCAGAACAGCCAGAAACAGGGCCACTGCCCTGTTCAAACGCTCAGCATCCGAGACTGCCAATCGTCGATGGGATGAGCTTTGCAGCCGATCCAACTTGACAGCTACAGATTTCTGGCACTTCCATCGTAACATGGACAAGAGACGTGCTCCTCCCAGATCCATCCTACTGAATGTAAGCAACACCATTCTCAGAAATGACAGGGAACAGGGTGAGGCTTTTCTCCTGCATTTCATCCAGCAAAGTGACCACAGTGATGAATCTGAAAGAAACCTCCTCATCCAACAACTAGATGGACTTTGCAAGACAGCTGAACAGGACAGTCAATTCTCTACAGCAGAGGTTGCGGATGCTATCAAATCTTGCAAAGAGGGTGCCCCTGGCCCCGATGAGAGTCCTGACACTCAAGTCTTTGCCTGACTTTCTGCTGGCCAAGCTTGTGAAGTCCTACAACATCAGTTTGGCCACTGGAATCATCCCTCACATCTGGACAGATGCCTTCTTAATTCCTGTACCAAAACTTGGAAAAGATCATCGTGCACTCAAGGGATGTCGCATCATAGTGATGCAGAACGTCATTGGAAAAATCCCTGAAAGAATCATGGCGCAAAGAATCACCAAGTTAATTGAACCCTGGCTCCTTCCAGGAATGGGTGCTTATCGACCTGGTAGAGATTCATGGGCCAATGCAGCTTCTGTTGCAGATGAGATATGGCAAGGTTTTGAAAACAAAGAAAACACTCTACTCGTTGGTCTTGATCTAGAAGATGCATACAATTCTGTTCAACTTCCAAAACTTGCGGATGGCATGCTTCATCTCGGTATTCCTGTACGATGCATTAGATGGGTGATGAGTGCCCTCAACAGCCGGCGATGCATGCTAAAACATCGCACTTGGCGTTCAGAATGGGTATCTGTCAACACAGGCTTACCCCAAGGTTCACCTCTGTCCCCAGTGCTGTTCAATATGTACACCCTCCCACTCGCCAGACTGAACCGCGCTGACTGCCGACTTCGCACCTTTGCAGACGACATGCTGCTGTCATCGCAAGGACAAACACATCATGAAATTCTCCACAAAGCACAGTCTTCATTGATGAAAATCTGCGAGTTTTGTGCTACCAGCGGAATGAGCAGCAATGGAGACAAATGTGAAGCTCTCTTCTGTACTCTGGACAATCGCCTCAGTGTTGATGATTTCCCTTGCCCTACCTACGATGGGAAGTTGATTGCAACATCTGACCACATGCGTCACTTGGGTGTAGAACTTGACCGCAGGCTCAACTTCACAACTCAAGTTAACAGTATGATCAGCCGTGCTAACACAGGAATCAATGCCCTTAGGGCTGCGGCTGGTCGGAAGGCCGAGGAAAGGCACCTCGTCATGCTTTATAAAGCCCTGGTCACTTCGGTCTTCGATTACGCTCTCCCCATGATCAACATCAGTAAAAATCAAATCAACAGACTTGAGAGGCTCCAGAACATTGGTCTTCGCGTCATCACTGGATGCACGAGATCTACGTCAGTCACAGCATTACGTTACCTTGTCGTTATTCCCAGCATTGCAGACAGACAATCCCTTCTACAAGGTATTACTGTAGCTAAGGCTGTTCAAAGCCCCTTCCATCCATTACACAGTCAAGTGAAGACTGCACTTGACAGGTGCGTGAACCCCGTCCCTGCAACAGAAACTTATGGACTTCGTCCTAGACCTTTTCGCAATGCCTCCCACCAAAGACTTAGCAGGTACTCGTGGACTGTCGCTGCTGTTAATGCAACCATGGGTCTCATCGGCGAACACTTGATCGCGCAAGATGCTGCTTGGCTGCCAGTACAAGAACTTGGTGAGGAACCAAATGTCATCATTGCTTTCAACAGGGAAGCTCGGAAATGGCCTCCTGGAGTAGCCCAAGCATTGTGCCGTCAGCAATGGCGTGATCTTGGCGGTATTAATGCCATCATTGTAGCAACTGATGGATCCTTCGATGGTGAAACTAATCGTACGGGATGGGGTTATCAAATACACTGTGGTAACAACGTCATTGCAGAAGGTAGTGGCTGCCACCATGTATACACAAGCAGTACGCGGATGGAGTTTGAGGCTATACAACGTGCCCTAACCAAGCTGTCACTCCTAGACCTGGAGAATCACACCATTATCTTTGCCACTGATTCCATGGCTGTGTTGATGAAACTTCAATCTGGAAACCTCCCAGCCAACTGGGGTGTCTTCCGATCACGCCACCCTCATCATGTAGTGATCTGGTCTTTCGTACCTGGCCACGCCGGTGTCTTGATTAATGAGCGTGCAGATTACCTCGCTGGCTCATGCACCACCAACCAACCCCTCTACTTATATTCGGCTGACGTTAAGCTGCTGGCCCGCAAACACAACCTCGATCAGACTGCATCCCAACTGGCTGAATTCAATGATGGCAGCCGCCTGCTCGAAGCCGGTATTATTTATGGCCATGCTGCGAAGAGTCACAAGAAGAGCCGTGCCCGAGTGCTGTCTAATCAAATGCTTACAGGTAACGTCAGCCCTGGAGTTCTGCGCCTTCTGCTGTCACGGGGATGGTCTGGGGAGGGGATTTATGCACCAGCATATCCCCAATGATCCTGTCCGTGACAGGTATTACAGGTATTACAGATGTACAACCCTTAAAAATACATCGAGTCCTTTGTATTATTTCGCTGTTACGGATTTAATAGTATTTGGACACACCGTAGCCTGCAAAGTTCGGCAGACCAATTTACCAAGGTCCGTAGCAGGAGTTTGGGATCTGTTTGGAGATAAATTCGAAGTATTGTTCCGTGAAATACACACAGGAGAACCTATATCTGTGTTGTTTAGATTTGTGATTTTTAAGTTCTAAACAACAAAACGCTTGTTATCCCAGCCAATGGCTCGGAACCCGATCACGCCTGTCGCAGCTGGGCTGACTCGTTGTCCCGGCCAGTGGCTCGGAACCCGATCAGGCCAGTGCAAATCTACTTACTCCTCGGGGCCGCGAATTCAGATTCCCCTTTGGCCACAGAATCGTCAGGGCAGAAGTTGTACAATGACAATCATTATTTGAATAATGAATAGGTAAATAAAGATTCACCTAACACCTGGCCGTGGGATAGTGTCACGTTTTTCCCCGTGTGTGGGTAGGCGCAGGTTGTTACAGACCGGTGCTAATAGCTTTCGGTGCGAAGATTGACTGAAGACTGGTTCGAGTTAATCCTTTATTAATCCCGACCGTACGTTCACAAGCCTACTCAAACAAAACGTCCGACGTAATGTGTTTATGCTCCAGCCAGTGCTGCGAAGCCTTGACTTGTGATGAACTTCTGAGATACTTCCAGCAACTGTTACACTCGTTGATTCAATAACCTGCTGTCTCTATAGCTGGCTCTCTATTGACTATCGCTGTAACTGCTGATTCTCTTCACTGCAACTCAAGTGTAATCTCCTGATTAACTTTCTTGAACTCACCGATTAACTGACTTGATCTTCTTGGACTCAACCCCGTGCTTGTGTACTTATAGCCTACTGCATTGTTCTAGAACTTTTCATCAATTCAAGCACATACCAGAACTTTCTGGAACCTACCCAATCATTCTACAAACATGTACTAGTCTCTAGAATATTCCAGACTGCATCAATCACTGTCATGCTAGTCTTCTAGAAAGTTCCACACTATACTGTAGTAAACAAATTATATCATCAGTGTTCTGACCTCAGTCTTCTAGAAAGTTCCACACTAGTTTGTAGTAAACAAATTGCACTTAACTCAGGGGTCATGTCAATCAAACTGAATAACAAAACAAAACAAAACAATACAACTAATAATATTGTCAGACTATATTCTGACAACACACCCCTGCCAAAGAGAAAAGTACTATATAATTTTCTAACACAAAATCATCTGGCATATATATATAATCTACTATATCTGCCGCTAAAGTGCTCCCTGACTTTCAGGCTCTCAACTTAAGTAATCTTCACTGAAAGAGTTGAACAGCGAACACTGTTTCTCTTCTTTGAGGTAATGTCGCTCACTGTATTTAAGACATCGCGTTCGTGGTACGCCTTCAACAAATTGGCATGAAAGATCTTAATCTTGCCATTCATGTTGATTCTGTAGTCCATACAATTGACTTTTTCTTTAACCTTGTAAGGCCCCTCCACTGCAGTGTAAGCTTATTGTGGTCTGTGGGAAGTAATACTAACACTCTTTGTCCCACTTGAAATTGCCTATCCCTGGCCTTTTTGTCATAGTAATGCTTGTGAATACCCTGAATATCCTCTAAGCGGTTCCTGAGCTCGAAGACATACTGGTAAGTATTACGGACGTCGTTGCTGTCTTCCCCTGTCCAGAGTTCGCTCAGTATTTGCATCGGACCTTTTACTGTCCTGCCGTATAACAACTCAAAGGGTGAAAATCCTGTGCTTGATTGCGGGACTTCTCGGTAAGCAAATAGGACAGCTGGCAGGTACCGGTCCCAATCCTTTGGTCTTTCTTGACACATTTTCTTCAGCATGGCCTTAAGAACACCGTTGATTCTCTCACAGAGCCCGTTACAGCGTGGATTGTAAGGGGTCGTGTACAGCTGCTTTGCACTCACAAGCCTGCTGACCTCCTTCATCAGTTCCGCTTTGAACTGCGTTCCACGATCACTCAATCTTGAAAATGACATAGTTGCTAACGTTCGACAATCCAGTCGATATCTATTGAAATTGATTTCTACTTGCTCTCCCGTCCAAATAAATGGAAAAACGCACGTGAATCTGTTTGTTTATTATACCTAATTAGATATTAAAGATGGTTGACGTAATCGTGGCCGTGGACTCAAATGTTGGGCAATTCTGCGAGAAATCTCAATTTCTGGCCGTGTAAAATTTTGGATGTAGCCTACAGACTTTTTGACGTCGAATTCTGACTAACATTACGAGGGTATTGACTGTGCGAGACATGAGATTGAGAGAAAACAAAGGCTCGAATGTCAGGAACATGTGTGATAAAAATGGCACTCGTTTTACCAAGACACTTTATTGTCTTTATTCAGACTGTCAGCTTCGTGGAAGACTGGACGTCCTTCTGAAATCTTTACCTCCTTGTTAGTTTTTGGACTTAGTCAACATTGTCATCTCTAGTATGAATGTCACATTCTTTTTTGAGTAAAATGATACCACTTACTGTTTGAAACAGGTCTATTTTGACTTCCATTTAAAGCTATTGAATAAACGAATGGTCTTTGTTTTAGCAATGACGCTTTTATTCCACTTCACTGTACTATGTTACGGCATGGATGGATACACCACTGCAGCAATTAAACTATGCTAATGTTCAGTTTAAAATTATTTCTTTGAAACAATTACTTGAAGCGGTGGTGAGTCAGACAGAATTTGCTTCTTTGCACAATGATTCCTATCTATATCATTAGATTTTGCACTGCCTAATATTTCCATCTGCCGTTACTTGATTTTACGCAAATTTGTAATCAATGTTATTCCAGTCAAAACTATTCTTAATTTTCCACAAATTTCCCGTCTATACCATTATTCCCTAGAATTTGCTGTTTTACACTATTATTCCCTTCTATATCATTATTAGGTTTTACCTAAATTTGTAATCAATATTATTATTCCAGTCTATACTATGTTTAAATTTCCACAAATTTGCCGTCCATACCATTATTCCATTCTATGCTATTATTAATTTTTTCCGACAAATTTCCGGTCTATACTATTATTCTACTTTTCTAGTTGCAAAAATGTTGGGTCTATACTATCATTAGAGTCTCTACTATTATTAAAAATCGTGAAATTTTCTAGTCTATACTATTATTGCTGTCTCTACTACTATTCGGAACTCCAGAGTACTTGGCGGAAGAATTCCGCCAAGTAATCATGTTGACTTGACACGGGGTGTTCAAGAACAGTATGTGGGCAAAACTGGCTGGACACTTTATCTCGATAGTCAACCTGAAGTTGAAGTCAAGACCGTTCCCAGTCAAAGATCATTCAAATTTGGCTTTGGGAAGAATATCGTGTCAACCAAGACAGTAACATTGCCAGCACAGATTGGGGACACTGTATGCCAAATTAAAGTGGAGGTAGTTCCCGTTGACGTTCCTCTACTGCTGAGCAATGAAAGTCTAAAGAGGGCAGATACAAAAATTGACCTAAAGGAGAGCTTAGTCTCCATGTTCAGTCAAGATCTACCTATTAAACACACATCAAGTGGACACGTGTGTAGATGTCACTGTGCCACACCAAGAAGAGACTGCAGAGGGTGAGCTTTTCTTCTTAGATGATATGAATTTGAGTGTTTGTCAGAAGTCAAAATGCTTATGAAATTACACTGTCAATTTGGCCATGCTACTTATGATAGAATTAAGCAATTGCTGAAGTGTGCAGACATCAAGGAGGAGAATGTGTTTACATTGTTAAACAACATTATCAAGAAATGTGATACATGTCTAAAATTCAAGAAGCCAAATCCTAGACCAGATGTTGGCTTGCCACTTGCAAATGATTTTAATCAGACTGTGGCAGGCGATTTGCACCAGTTGGGTCCAAATATATGGTATTTACACATTATTCACACGCTTTAGTTCTGGGTGTATAATGCATTGTAAGAAAGCGAATGCATTTGTTGACAATTTCATTTAGCATTGGATCAGTATTTTTGGGGCACCTCAACGATTGTTCAGTGATAATGGGGGAGAATTCAATAACGATGAAGTTAGGGACATGGCAGAGAATTTCAACATAGAGGTACTGACCACCCCGTCATATTCCCCCTGGTCTAATGGTACTCTAGAAAGAAACAACATGATGTTGACTGATATTCTGGAAAAATTGAGATCAAGTCATTATCTTGATTGGGAAACAGCATTGGCATGGGCCTTAAAGGCTAAAAATTCATTGCACAATACATATGGTTTCAGTCCACATCAGCTGGTTTTCGGCAGGAATCCAAATTTGCCATCAGTTTTAACAGATAACCCCCCTGCATTGGAGGGCACAACCATGAGTGAAAAAGTTGGTAATCACATCAACGCGACGTATGCAGCAAGAGCTGCTTTTGCTAAGGCGGAAAGTTCGGAAAAGATTAGATCGAGAGCATTAAGGAAACAAACACGATCAGTTACTAATTCTTGTGATACTGAGGATAAAGTGTACTACAAAAGACCTGGTTTTTCCGAATGGAAGGGTCCTGGCGTTGTTATTGGAAGAGATGGATCTACTATTATTGTCAAACATGGCGGTTCTATTGTGAGAGTTCATGAAATCAGATTACAAAAAGCTATCTTTGAAGTTTCGGCTAATGAGGGTCATGGGAGTAAAAATGACGATTTCACAAACATCCACCAAAGAATGTTTGGCAAATAAATATGAGGATGATGAAATATCTGGTAGCAGTTTGCCTGAAGGAGAGGCAGGAAATAATCCAGAGTCAGCCAGAACACATGAAACAGACTCTGATGACTCAAGTTCTGAGAATCAAATGAGCTCTGATGGGGTTGACACTGCATCAAATGTCCCTTATCAGTCATTAAAATCTGGACAAATTATTACTTACAGGCACAGTGATGACAACTGTAGTCATGGGGAGAGCTAAAAAGGCTTCTGGCAAAAACAACAGCTGGTATAATTTAAACATTACAAGTCCTGGTGAGTTAGAAGGCGCAACATTGTCTGTTGACCACAAAAGTGTGAACGACCTGAAGATAGTTGACAATGACATAATTGATACTAGGAAAATGTTTTGATTACTGATGATGTTCAATTAAAGGATGCAAAATTAGCTGAACTGGAAAGTTGGAAACAAAACAATGTTTATAGTGAAGTGCCAAATAAAGGTCAGAAATGTATCTCCACAAAATGGGTGTGTACCCTTAAAAACACAGAGAATGGGTGGTTCCCAAAGCCCGCTTAGTTGCTAGAGGTTTTGAGGAATTTCAAAATGACATTCAAAAAGATTCACCTACATGTGCGCATGAGTCACTGCACTTGATTGTTGAAATTTTGGGCATGAAAAACTGGAAAATGAATTCAATGGACATTAAGACAGCATTTTTGCAGGGAAATCCTATTGACAGGGAAATATATATCAGACCCCCCAAAGAAGCCAATGCGTACTGTAAATTATGGCAATTGGAAAAATGCGTATATGGCCTAAGCGACGCTTCACTGAATTGGTATTTTCGGGTGAAATCAGTCATGTTGGAAAACGGGGGGGAAGATGTCAAGGGTGGATCCTGCTTTATTTTACTTGATGAATGATAGAAATGAGGTCTATGGTATACTCGCATGTCATGTTGATGATTTTGTCTGGGGAGGTACAGAAGAGTTTGAGACTGTTATTTCCAAAATTAGATCAACTTTTAAGGTTGACAAAGAGAATAGTGATGCATTCAAATACTGTGGGATTGAATTGCAATGCACAGGTAACAATAGGATAATTTTGCATCAGAATAAATATATGGATGATTTGTTGCAGATTGATGTTAGTGCTAGTAGAGCTAGTGAACAGAATTCTGTGTTGACTGAGAATGAGAAGCATGCTCTTAGGTCCAAAGTTGGGCAATTGTGGTTAGCACACCAAAGTAGACCAGATTTACTGTTTGATGTTAGTGTTGTGGCCAACAATATCAAATGTTGTACTGTAAAAGACATGCTGATGGTAAACAAGATTATTGGCAAGGCTAAATCAACAAAGATGTCTCTAAAGTATCAATCGTTAGGAAACAACGCCAGAAATTTGTAACATGCACTACTGCGCATGCGCTAAATCTTGCCGCAGCAGCCCTCCATAAGAAATACACGAGAGCAGGCTATAATCAGGAATTTATACGCGAGGGGAGATAACTGCACAATTTGCCGATAGCCTGTCGCATAGAGTGTATGTTAAGACTTGTTACTGCCAAATATCAGCGGCATTGGTGAAAATTTTTCCACGTCTCTTGAAGTTTGAAGTTTGCCCCATTCAGGCCTATGTTAACGATCGTCCGGAAGCCCATATTTGAGCGCATAGCTCATTTTGAAGTCAAGTTTGTGGCTGAATTCATTTTGCCATCGGATTTGCCGATAGTGGAGGTGATTACCAGGAGTACTCAGAGGTTGCTGGTCCAAATTTCATGCTGTTTTTCGAAAATTTTTCCACGTCTCTTGTGTTCAGAAAATGGATCCACGTACAGTGCTGTGAGATTAAATGTTCATTGATGAGAGATTACCTCAGAATCGGTAAGAAACTGTTATGTTCATTTTCTCATCCGGTATGAGTTAAGAAATACATTCGATGTTTGAAAAAAGTCTGATATCTTATACAGTTTTATGCAGGTTTTTCGCCTGTGAGTATAGTTGATACTGGTTATCTTCAAAATGATGTTTCGTTTTGTGATCCACAGAACGTTGTCCTTTCGTCTTAATTTAATACTGTTACACTGGAGTGGATTCCGGACACAAATATGTATTGGCAAACATCTGAAGATTAATAAAAAGCGCTTTGGCAGCCCGCTTAGGCTGCAAGCACACACCGGCTGCCTGGTGTTCAATTCATTTTTGTTGTGCTTATGTGTAGGCCTAGAGCTGTGACCCCAATGACCCAGCTAGCACTGTCATACTGTAGACTGTGGCGTTCCAGAAATTCCAAAGACTGTTATTGTAAACTTGACAAGTATTACTCTGCAGACTATATTGACTTCAGTGGGGCTCACGGTACTAGCGCCCAAGCTTCCTGACCTTTAACCTTACTATGCGTGGTTACGATTGGTTAAGGACATGGCGCAAAGTGTCACCTAGTGGATCAAGAATGTTACAAATTTCTGGCGTTGGATCAGTGACTTGTGAGTGGCTTCGTTCAGTGATGCTGCCTTGGGCAATTTACCCAATGGTGGAAGTCAAGGGGGTTATTTTATTGGTTTGATGAACAAGTCTGGGAAAATAAAACCTATTTGGTGGAACTCAAAGAAAATCAGACCGGTAGTTAGAAGTACATTGGCAGTTGAAACTTGAGCCATGGCAGAAGGCAATTGACGTGTCTCTCTTCATAATAACACTTTTAGGTGAATTGACGTGTGGGACACCAGATTCTACTGTTGTACAACTGGTATGTTTTACTGATTGTAAATCATTACTTGAGGCAATTAAGTCACAAAAGTTTGTAACAGCGAAGAGGCTTCGAATGGAAATCAGTGGTATAAAGGAACTCATTGAAAACAAACAGATTAAAGAAATTAAATGGTGTGATTCTAAAGCTCAACTTGCTGATTGTCTTACAAAACGTGGAGCATCCTCTGTTGTACTGCGAAAAGTGCTAGAGACAGGCATGTTAGAATTTTAGTTAGAACATTAATTGTATACATGTTAGTAAAACTATATTAGACGATTTTTGGTATATGGATTATCTTAAGGAAAAGAAAGAGAGTGGAATTTGATAACTGTATTGGAATGTGTATATATCCTGTAGTTACATAATATTCTATCCTGTTGTTTTTTATGGTTTAGTGGTTCCTGTTTTGTAGTTAGCACTGTATTATTCATATATTCCTAGAACCTATTGACTTCCTGTACATTTCTGTATATATCCTATTATTTGTTGATATCAATACACTTTTAGTTCAAAAGCCAACTGGGCACAATCTTTGTTTTACTCACGACATTTCAGGGAGAACATAGCTGTGTGTTGTAATTTTAGACTTGCTTTTTTTTCAGTTCCAAACACGCAAAATGCTAGTTATTGCAGCCAGTGGCTCGGAATAACCCGATCACGCCAATCGCGGCCAGACTGAAGTCAACACGAACATAACTAACCAGCCAAAGTTGGAAACTAAACTTCCACTTACGAAAAGACTATACTAGTGAGCCAAAGAAAAAATGTCCATGTGATTAATTTGGTGAATTAGCCGCAAAACTGCAAATCTACTTACTAGCTCGTCGGGGGGCCGTAAAGTCAGGTTACCCTTCCACAGAACCGTCTGGGCAAAAGTTGTACAGTAACAATGATTCAAATAATATATGAATATCTAAATAGAGATTCCCCTAACATCTGACCATAGGATATAAAATCTAGTTGTTTCACAACAGCTTTCTGTCAGCAAACACTGAATTAGCATGCTCTGACACGGCCTCGGTGCCCGGTAAATTAGTTCATTGCGTCTAAAGCTGGTAACGCAGTGATTTATTCATTGCTAGCTTCTCAAAACATTTGCACTCACGAACACTCCAAGGCATTACAAATTAGTATCTAATGAGACAGACTTTGTTTCTGTTTTATATAAGCATTGGTTAGGGTGAGAATAATTCAGTCATTTTGAAACAAAACGCACAATAATAAACGTCAACGTGGCAACTTGCAAGCCCGACTTAGACAAGTGCTGATTCGACGAAAACTTCACTGGTCAATCGTTAGGTTTCAGAGACTATCAGTTCGAATCAGAATACACTGATCAAGAAATAATTGAGAGGTTCCATGAACGTGCACAGACAACGGAACATACAGATAGTTCCGAAAACCGTTTGAATGACTGCGAAGCCAACTGCACATATGATAATGGAAACAACTGACGCTTGCGTTTGCTGCCACGAAATTCTGCAAGTGAAACCCTTTCTTGGAGAAGTGTTTCTCACGAACCATTCTGATTTTGCACCGCATCTAAACAGAGGTGTGCTTACAATGTTTTTTGAGGGCTGAGAAAAAGAACTGGTGAAAATATCCTGAACCCAGAAGACCAAACAGGTAGCCTGACGAACGAGTCAGTCATCAAACAGGTTATATAAAACGTTATACTCTCATGCCTTGAATTAATTGTAATTGTTTATGTTTTCGTGGCCAACTACTCTTCTCCATAATCAAAAACTGATCAACAACCGATCCCATGAAATGCAGGCCACTGACAGATACGGAGAAGTTTCAGGGGCTCATACTTAGTATTAACAGCGTGACTTTTCATTCTTCACTACAGTGAGCCACTTCCGAAGCATTACGGGCTCTCAAGGAAATCGAAAAACTATATACCGTATTCACCGTATTAACCGCCCAGGGCACTTAGAAAAGTTCAGTTCAAGGGGGGTGGGCGCTTATTATAACCCAGGGTGGTTGAAACCCAGTCTCCGAAACAGGTGAAATCGGAAACTAAGATTCATCAAATTTACACTCTGTGACGTATATGTAATCTATGAAAGACTTTCAACAAAACTGTGGTGCATTGCTACCAAAATTTACTGCTAAATTAAAATCATGTTATAGAAAATTGTGCTGAAATCCCAAGGCGAAAACTCGCCAACTGACTGCCTCGAAATCGCCATCTTCGATATGGTGACTTCAACGCTTGAATAAAAAAATTTTCGACTCGAGCAAATTACCAGAAATCCTCATTAAGGTTTATAAGTAGCGTCTCCAAGATTTTTAAAGTTCCCGTGGAGTCTGGATTAACGGCAGGTTTAAGTACAAATCTGTGCAACATCGTGCCATCTAAATGTATATATGATCGGCAACACGGCGAGAAAAATGTCTGGACGAACACACATGTTGTTGTCACGTGACGTAAGCGAGCGCGTGCGTGTCATCAGAGTTCATTTGCCAAAGCAGAGACCATCTTTTGGCCAGAGCCACGCAATCTAACTAGCTAGATGTGTCTAAAGAAATTTGCACAAGCAGTAGGCTTAAACCAAAGTGTGTTTCATTCAGCACTTCCCGGTCTCGTGCTAAAAACTTTCGACATTTGTCTCGGTAACGCCCATAATAGTCGCCGTGTAGCTGGATGCGTACGTAACTATCTGACAGTTATTTTTCGGTGTAAGGGTATGTAAGCATTCACTGACAGTTGTCATTTTATCGGATATTCGGCTTAAAAACACCAATTATGGTTAATCAAACAATCCATCTCAAAAATAACGCAAACATGTTTTATCGGAAATTAGTGCCAATATTAACTTCTTATCGATGCTATGCTACCCGTTTCATGAATGGATAGTTCCCAACTGTCTTTGATGACAGGTTCATGGATGTAGCGCGCGCTTCCTGGCCACGTGCGTTTAACACAAGAGTTATTTTTATTCATGAGATAGTCGATGTGTACTGAAAGGTCAGGCCATAGTGGGACGCGGTCGTCGCGAGAGCGTAGCAACGCTGTTGCATTCTTTTTGAAGCGCTGCGTTACTTTGAAGTGTAAAGTCACGGCTAAATACAAACGTAGCAATGCGGCTGGTGGTCTAGAAGAGCCGTGCAAAAAATTTTTGATAAATTGAAGACGTTACTGTAGCCGAGTTTTAGGACTGTAGGTACGTCATGGTCCGCATGTACACGTTCATGGACTGGGTGCTTATTTCTGCAAAGTCTGAAAACGCGTGGGGGGCGCTTATAGGGGCATGGGCGGTTATTACGGCGAATACAGTACCCGCTTTCCTCGCAGTGGGAACGATACACCACACCATAGCAACACTCACTCTGCAGAAGAACCACTGAGGTCGTTTCTCACCTTACTCACAGGTTAACGCGTCACAACTTGGCGAGATCGACTGTATACGAGGTCAGGTGGATATAGAACGATCAAGACGGTAAAAAAGACTAATTAAATCCAGGGCTCGACGCTATTAAAATCGCCAGGTCGCATTTTTCGATCAAGCCAAAATCCCAGGTCGCATTTTCAAAATCCAGCTCGCATTCGTAAATGCCAGGTCGCAAAATTTTCCTACCATTTTTACGCGCCAAAATAGATTTTTTAGATCATCGAGAAAATGTTTAGATTATGCTCTTACCTGCAGCGTCAAATACTCACAAATTTCGTATCTCAAAATTGACTTCATTCATGCAGGTACGGCCTTACTGTTCTTCACGACCGCCACTGAAAGTCTCTAGAGCGCAAGGCAAGTTGCCGGCGTGAAAGTTGAATCAGTGCTCTCTAACTGACTTGTGCATTCGAGTAGCTAAATTTGTGATGTGAAAAGGGAGAAAATGCCCGTTGAAAAAGTATCCGGGATTTTGTTAGATCTGGTCTGCTACTGGCCGTCATCAAAGTCGTTAACGATTCAAACTAACTCGGGTAATCGCGAGTTTGCTCTTCAATACCTTCCAAGTACGGAAAAAATAGGTCAGTCGCAAAACGACACGCATGTCACTAGTGTTAACTTTCTTTCCGAGGTATAAAACAAAGCCGGGATTTGGTTTTTACGTTTTTTAAAACTGAAGTTGTGTAAAATGAAAGTGACACACACCATATAAGCTGCGTGTCAATTTTAAACCACACGCGGTTGTTTGTAGTGGGCAATGATGGGCGCTAGCTTGAACTGTGGGCACTTAATTGGAAATTCTCAAAATTTAAGGGGGACTTTTAACAGATCAATGAGCGCTTATTATGAAACACTTTAAGGTAGGGAGTAGGCTTGTGCGTGAGCATAGTCGTTAACCACAGTGTTGGCGGTAATAAGATATAAAATGCTGCAATGATAAGAAACGTTATAATAATACGATTTTGCGAGGCAAACTCCATCTGGTAGGGGTGACTTTCTGGATATCGTTACCACCTACATTGTACCCTTTTTAGCCACTCGGAATGATTTTTTTTAACTGCCCACTTCATCCGGAACAAGGTTGTTTCTATAGGAGTCTGAACACTTTACGGCGACGGTGGTTCGGGGAGCGAAAAGTTGCCGGAAGGGGGGTGTATAAAGAGAAGAATGAAATTTCGCTAACTTGAACCACAATTTTGCATCTAGTGCCAGCTTAGTTGCAATAGCTGGCTAGTGGGCGTAAAATACAGGGTTTATAGAACATCGACCTCGGGAAACATCGAAATAGGATAACGTTAGTTCTGGGTTATATCGGTCCCGGGACATCGGGTCTTTTATAACCGCTGGGAATCTGAGTTCATTTTCAAATAAACTAGAGCCAAGCCCGTATACTCTTTCATTTAGGACTGTCGCTGTTCTTTGGAGTGGTGCGCACGCGTGAGTTCACGCACTTGAATCGCTGGAGTAGGCCTGCACTTTACGTTGGCAACAACGTGTGAAAGACAAATAATATTTCGTGCACGTAGCCCCAGAAACAAGTAAAGGGTTTGAGAATTTCTTGGCAACTGAAAGTAAAGACGTGACCGTCGTTTGGCGATTAGTAAGGTTGTCATTTTCACTTTGGCTGTCTTAATACGCTTGCGCGCTAATGGTGCTGCAGTGCGGTATCAGGGATATTGTCTTGGATATTTGGTACATGTAATAAGGACACCTTATGTGAAAAGTAAACCTTTTTGTCCACCACAAAGTTTGGTAAGTTAATCGCTTAAGAATTAATAGAAACACCGCTGTTTTGTGAAGTTTCATCACGTGTAAGCAGTGGCTCGAAACTTTCTTCGGCGAATCCGAGAATTTACAAAAGTGGCCGAAAGTGTTAGCCAATGAAACGAGTCAAAGATAGATTCTGCATATCCCATGTTTACGCGACTTGCTTACAAGTCATCGAGAGGGCTGTTCTCAGTTAGTGTTCTTTTGAACTCGTATTTGGCAACAACCAAATAGCAGTCGGTTTAACAAGAGCTGCTTTGTATTTGCCAGGTATCTGATGAGAAGTGTAAAAACTCAGCTCGCATTCGATGGAAATTCCAGGTCGCATTTTGCGACTTCATACGAGCTGACAAAAATCTCAGCTCGCATTTCCAAATTTCAGGTCACAAATGCGACCTGCAGCTCGTTATGTCGAGCCCTGAAATCGGGTGGCATTCTCCTTTAAGTTGATAGAGGGGCAGATGCCAACAGACAGACTCAACAACAGTAAAAATGGCCACTAGGTGATGCAAAATACCTCAAATCCATCCTAAAACGGGAGCATTGCGTCATCTCACAATTAGATGTTCATGAGCCAAAATCTGTCGAGAAACTTTGAAGATAAAGAGGTTAACATAAAAAACTAAAATTACCACTAGGGGGAACACTTTTAGTCCGATATGTCCAAAAGTTCCCTCATGCCATCTCATTCATGAAAGAAAACCCTGGAAAAGTTCATTCAAGTACATCGAAGAGCTTCAGACATAGAGCAGCGGACGCCAGCTGGAAGGGGATAATGCGTCCACATATATGTGGGCCCATAAAATTCAGACTGTTAGCAGCTGCATCCACAGCCAGTGAAACTAACTGTCACAAATCCACCTGATCTCTAGACTGTTTGTTTGACACAAACAGAAGTGCAGGATGTATCTTACTTCACTAATGCCAGTGGAAGATGTCATGTATTGAACACAGCTGCCTTATCGACTCGGAGCAAAGACATTCTGAAGTGACTGAACAAAACGAGAATCTGATTGTGAACATGGAAAATATTTAGCGCCACTGGTAGATGTGTATCAACAGTCGTGAACCTCCAAAACTGACGCTCAACATTGAGTGTTTGTTTCACAAAAATGTGTAATATGCCACTACACGTCTGCCGGTTTGCCTATGACTGATGTTGCAAAGCAGCAGCGTCAAGGACCAGCCGCAGGTGCACTTAACACTCAACTCATATTGCCCGTCTTTACTGGGCATCACTGATATTGCCAATGTTTGAAAACTGAGCCAGCATCAACGCAACGCTCGCAAACCAAACAGCATGAGCCAGACCGTGTCACGGAGATGAACGCGAGACTAATGTTCAACAACCAACAATATGTAAACAGGGCACATAAAGAAGGCTACTAAGTGGCGCAATATTCGTTGAATCTATCCGAAAATGAAAATGCATAGTTGTCGCCATTATAAAAAGGAGCAATGCAAGGCACTGAGATGCGACTACGACTGTACCGCAAACCGTGTGCTTTTGGGGTGTTTATCAAAAATGGCCATTGGACAGCACAGAATACATTGAACCCACTTAAAAATGGGAAAGCGTCATCATCTCTTCAAGCTATTAGCCAAATTTTATGAAAATCAGTCTTAAGTCTCCAAAGACACAAAGGCAAATGTAAAAAATTTCTTTTGGAATGGTGGAACCACAACGGTAGTCAAATACATCCTGAGAAGTTAATAGGAATACCATAATAATATTGCATAGTTTCAAAAACATCTTGTAAGGGGTTTATTAATATACAACCTGGCAATTCATATCATTTTGCTCGTTTTCTCACCCAGATACCACATTTGTGAAACGTTGATAGTTAATCTGCAAAAGATTTTCTCTCAATTTGGTACATGACTGGAACTAGTTTCACAAGGCAGTGGTCACAATATAATGGTTTGTCATGGATAGCCACATTTCCAGTTCTTGAAACAAAGTGTTTGGCATCTTGGCTTTTGCTGTTTCCTGCCATACCAACAATGCATGATTTTCAAGGTATTTTCAAGTGTCATCTTGCCATCGTGATGTGCAGGCAAAACATTGTCAGAACCTGTCATGAATGGGAAATTCAAGCCATTCATTATTTTTTTGTTTTTACAGACACTAAATGGCACTCCCTAACTATCATGCATGCTTTGAAATGCAACTTTTCTCTGGTACCCTCCTGCATCTTACGAGCTATCTCACAACAAGTAATAATCATTTCTAAGTGAATATTACATATTTCATGGAATGCTCAAGGTACATTCTAAAAAATTTAAATCTGACACCATGAGGCTTGGTCAAATAGTGACAAATCCTCATCCATTCCCAGGGAACACATGCAAGATATTTGTTGTACCAGGGTCTTTTTCGCAGTTCAACCAGAGACAACAACACAACAAAACTTAACTATCACTTGGTGGTATAAAATATATCAAGTCTGTCCGAAAATGAAAAGACAGTCATTTCCTTAATGAAACTAATTTGCTAGAATTTATTGAAAATACATTAATATACTCGGATGATACAGAGCTAAATGTGTCCATAGGAACATGCCAATCACATTTCACAAAACGTCTTCAAAGAGTTTGAACACTAAATAAATTCAAAATCATAAAAGTGGCCACTCGGTGAAACAAAATAAGTCGAATCTGTCCAAAAATGCCAAAATGGAAATGCATAGTTGTCACTTTAATAGAAGCCTACCTATCACATTTTAGAAAAATCCATCAATTAACTCAAAGATACAGAGGCAACCGAAAAAAAGTAAAACTGCTATTAGGGGGTACACCTGTAGTCAGATTGGTCTAAAACTTGTCGTCATTTGTTACCATATCCAAAGGGACATATCAGCCACAATTCACAAACATCCACTAAAGAGTTAAAGAGATACAGTTGGGGACAAAAAAACAAACAAAAAAATGTCACCAGGAGTCGCCACAGTAGTCAAACCTATCTGAAAATCAGTGTCAGCTGCAGCCTTGTCATCAGGAAAACGTCTGCTAATTTTCGTAATAATCCTTTCGATGCTTGGCCAGATGGGAAGGCAGACATCAGAAGCATATTCAAAAGTTATTTAAATTGCCACGAGGTGGCACGAAACACATCAAACCTACCCAAAATGGGAACACATCATTGTCTCTTTAATAGAAATTTATAGGCTAAACTTCATGCAAATTCACCAAGGAACTCGGAAGATACTTAGGGAAACATAAAAAAACAAAACTGCCACTAATCGGCCCACCTGCAGTCAGATTGGTCTGAAACGTATTGTCATTAGTTATCATCGCCATAGGAACATATCTGAAAAATTTCACAAAGATCCTCAAAAGGGT
This sequence comes from Phoronis australis, assembly GCA_002633005.1. Classification (NCBI taxonomy): domain Eukaryota; kingdom Metazoa; phylum Phoronida; family Phoronidae; genus Phoronis; species Phoronis australis. The sequence continues at coordinate 58,694 of NMRA01000547.1, forward strand.
TAAGGACATGTAGTAGTAGTAGTCAACCTTATCCAATAATCAGTGTCAGCTATGTCCTTCTCATCAGAAACGCATATGCCAAATTTCACAATGATCGTTTGAGAAATTTAGCAGGTAGGAAGCGGACATCAAAAACATTTTTAAATTGACCTAAGGTGGCGCAGAATATACCAAAACTGTCCGAAAACAGAAAGGTATCATCATCTCTTTAACAGAAACCTATTCGGTAAAGTTGATGCAAATCAATCAAAGAACTCCAAAGATACAAAGGCAAACGTAAAAAGCTAAATTGCAACTAGGAGGCAGAGCAGCTGTCAAATTGATCCAAAACTCATGATTGTCTGCAATCAGCGTTATAGGAATACAGCTGCAACATTTCATTATGATCCTTCAAAGGCTTAAGGAGATTCGGCTGTAAAAAGCAAAAAAACGATACAGAGGCGGACACCAATATATGGATTCAAAAATAACAAAAACTTCCACAACGTGGCATAAAATCCATCAAATCCTTCCAAAAAAATGGTACTGTAACGTCCATATTAAAAACATTTGGATACGTCAATCATACCATTTTATTCCACCACAACGACCTTGAAGAAAGTTCTGGGTCCGTCGGATAGAAGGATTGTTAGTTGTAATAACATTAGATTTTTATTCTTCAATAGTTCTACTCCATGGATCAAAAACACATTTATTCACAAGTTTTCTGTAAAACCAGATAATTATGCGTTTTTACTCAACTACTACACAGACGCCGAAATTAAAGAAATATATATCCTCCCTTTTAATCTACCCATAAACCCTCATTTGTCAATGTTTAAATAGTTTTTCATTCACAAAAGAATTTATACAAACAAAATGTTAAAAATATTTGGTATTTCACAAACAGACCAATGTCCCTACTGTGGCGAAGTCCAGACTTTTCAGCATATGTTTTACAGCTGCGTCTGTGTTAAACGTTTCTGGAATTCTTTACATAATTTCATAAGTAAAGTTTTTAATTTACACACTGAGCCATCTATGTACCACTTCTTAGTTTGCTTCTTTGACAATCTAAGTGAAATCTTCAATACCATATACACTCATGCCCAACATTATATTTATACATCATCGAGAGATAGGTCTCAACCTTGTTTTAATAATTTTAGATGTATACTTTTGGACGCAGTGAACCTCATTGTATTTAATGCCTTGGATAAATTTTCAGAACAGTGGAGGGTTTTGCAGGCATCTCTTTAAAATGATTCAAACAATATATGGTGTTATTTTTTTAACCACTTCTGTTGTATCATAAGAAAATTGACCTTTTCACAAATATGCACTTACGTAAATGTAAACATAAGTTAAGTTAATTAAATTGTGTGAATGTGAGTGTGAATGAGTGTATGAAAGTCCTTCCCCTTCCCGTTTCCCCCCCTTTCATATTATTCTCGGCTAATTATTCGCCCAATCGTTAGGAGTAATTACTTATTTGTTTAATTAAGATGATGTATTATACTCTAGTAAGTTGTAAAGATACGTAGTTGGGGCTACCCAACCCCAGCCGTATCTACTATTCATTAATGATATGTTTTTTGGGTAAATAAACGTATTAAAAAGTAAAACATTTGCCGAATTTCATGAAAATTCATCAAGGAACTCCAAAGACACAGAGGTAAACGGTAAACGTAAAAATATTAAGTTTCCACAAGATAGTCAAAGCAGTATTCAGGTCAGCCCCATAAGAACACACTTGCCACATTAATAAGATCCTGCAAAGGGTTTAGGAGATACAGCTCCCGGACACCGAACGCCAGGACAGAGACAATGGTTATATGCACCAGCACATAACATTATGTGGGTGCACAAAAATGAAAGGTCAGCAATATCATCAAGCCAGGTTTCCTGCAGACAAATTGCTATCAAACTAAGCTAAGATACTTTGTATGTTTAAACAAGAGCAACGCAGAGCGTTGAAATGCGCCCACAATTGCACCGTATACGGTATCCTTCTAGGGTTGTTTATTGGTACCATAAAGTGGCCAGTAGAGGGCATATATGTAGTATGCTGTACTTTGCAAAATGGAAAGGCATGGTCATTGTCTCCTCAATAGGCTAGGGGCAAAATGTGAGTGATCTTCATAATACAAGCACATCCTATACATCTGTTGCTTAAAGCACCACAGAAACATAGAATTAAAAACAAATTTACCAACATACGAGATCAGCACAGCATTAGAATGCCAGAAACAAATTTCTACTTGGAACTTTTCCTTCATAGTCACGAAGTAACACAAAGTATACACCTGAAGACCTATGAAAATACAGA